>RJWT010003002.1:0-38194 GCA_004365215.1 Cuniculus paca
AAAGAACTTTAATCCAAAATCTGGAACAATCTACAATCAACAAGAAATAGACAAACAGCTGAAATAACATTTAAAACTCAAGCATATAGTCCCTTCATTACTTGTACACAATATATAAATGACTAAACCACATTAAAAATGCTTATTACTCATCAGATAAGTGAAACTTAAAACTATGATGAGATAACACTTATCCCTTGCTAAAATTAATATACTAAAAATACTGGAAAGTTTGGTATTGATAAATTTAAAAATACTGAAAAACTCAGAGAAAACCAGAAGTACATGCAGATCTCACCCATACAAAAAAAGCCAACATGTCTTGTCAAGCCACCTTGACTTTTTCTTGATTCTATCATCTAGCATGATTTTCAGAGCAGAAGCTTCATGGATAGAAAACAACCAAACTGTGCTTACTTGGACCAGATGCCACATGAATGGATAAGAAGAGTCAGTTACATTTTTTAATATATTGATAAAGGCTAAATGGTTTTTGATAAGAGTATAAAACTGTTCACTGTTGCATACATCGGGATTCTACACCTTGTATCATATTTTTCCTCTGTGAACTATACCAGATATTCACAGAGAACATTGTTTAGAAAGTTAAGAAAATTTCCCTCATGGCCCTTGCTGGGGGAGAGAAACCAGGCTGCAACCAAAATCTGCATTCCAACTCATCTCTCAAGTCCCCAGGACAAGACAGTCTGCACAGAAAAGAGCCACAAAGTCTTGCCTTAGGGCACTGCTGAAAATCTGTTAGGGGAAGGGAGCAGGGAAAAAGTAAATCTCTCCCTTGAGGCTGGGACAGGAAAGTATGCTAGGAAAGCATTGCACTCTGACCCTTAGGTTCCTCACCTAAGATGGATGCAGTTGGTGAGTTGTAGTCTCTCTAAGAAGTAAACATTGAGGACCCCCACCCCACCCCAAACCCCACAAACTACAATGGAGGAATCTGAAACTCATGCAACACATTCCAACACAGCCCAACTCCTGAGTATATTAACACAAACCTCCCCATCAAAAGCCCACCATAACTGTAGGCACAGACATATATGCAAGCAGGACATATGATTTATCTCAGTTTCCACTGCCATATGCAAGTTATTTAATTCTTGACAGCAACTAATCACAAAGAAGATAAAAATGTGAAAAAGCAAAATGTTTAAAACGACACAACCATCATCTATCATCTGTCCCAGACTCATATGATATGTTAGAAATGTCAAACATTTCTAGAAATCATAATTAATATATTTAAGACTCATACATAAGAAAAGGAAGAGCATATACAAAATCAGAGAGATAGTTTCATCACAGAAATGGAAACCGAGTCAAATGGAAATGCTAGGGAAAAAAGAAAAACAGGAAGTGAGAGAAAGATAGCCTCAGTACATTCTATTTGACTGAGGAAAAAATCAGCTAACTTAAAGGTAGGCAATAAGAATTTTCTAATCTGAACCACACAAAGATAAAAATTCAGAAAAAGACAACGACTCAAGAGCTATTGAAAAATATCAAACAGTCTAGTGTATGAAAAAAACAGAATTTTAGAAGAAGAAAGAGAATGAGGCAGAAATATTAATTGAAAAAATATAGCTAAGAATTTTCCAGTAAGTTTCGGAAAAAAATCATACCACAAATTTGAGAATTTCAGATGAGGATGCCAAAGACAGAGAAAAGCTTGCAACCACAGAAAAAGGGCATATCAACAGAGGACAAGGATGGGAATTACTGCAGACTTCTCACCAGAAGTGATTCAATAGTGTGCAATAAAGAGATGTCTTTCAAGCACTAGAAAGAAAAATATTGTTGACCCCAGTTCTATACCTAGCAAATTATCCTTCAGAAGTAAAAGACAAATACAATGTTTTTAGATAAAGAAATCAGGTTTATTCTATGACTGAAATATAGAAATATTACAGAAGGAATGTGATATAATAAATTTGAATTTACATAAAGATATGAAAAGTACTGGGAAAAGAATACATTATTAATTTTAAAATTATATTACTCTGATAACTTGAGGAAATCTAGTGACAATGCACTCTACACATAGAATGTGTAAAGGTAAAAGAAGTTTTACAAAATATGAGAATAAAGTATTGGTAATAAAGTCATAAAATATCCCTACCATACACGAACTACTATAATGTTTGAACATAAACTTCTAGGATAACAACTAATTTTTGGAAAATGTATGAATAATAACTCTAGGGAAGATAAAAATGAAATAGTGAAAAACAATTCCACAAAAGCCAAAAATAAAAGATTAAAACAAAGAACAAATGGAACTAAGAACAAACATCTAGCAAGATAGTATATTTTCATCAAGCCATATCAATAATCACTTTAAATATTAATAGGGCAAACATACAAGTTAAAAAACAGATGCTGTCAGATTGGATAAAGTAAAAACTGACTCAGAGTGTGACATCAATAAGATGGCAGATTAAGAGGTCCGAGCCCTTCTCTCTCTCACTAAAACAACAATTTAATAATTACCTGCTAACAAACTACAGAATACAGAAGAAATCTGAGTTACAGTGAAGAAGCTGCAGAAACCCAGTGGGGCACAAAAAGCAAAAATGGCATCAGGAAAAAGAGCAGGAAGCATTTTATAGAAACAAACCCACCCCAAAGCCCACTACCTTCTAGCACAAAGATGGAGTCCCTAGGTCATGACCTTTCACCTCAAATGAATGGAAAGAAAGGTCCCCATCAAGTTTTGCAGCCACAGACCCCAGAAACCCTCCTCTTCTCTGTGTCCACACACAGTTTGTCAACTGAAGACCTCTGTACCTTTCACAACAGTGATTATCGTTGGCGCTTCCCCATGTTCACAGTGATGTTACCCCCAGAGCAGAAGCCAGCTCTGCTCTTCACCAAAGCTAAGCCTACCACTTCCTCCCAACCCCCAGGCATCTAGGAGTACCACTACACACACACACACACACACACACACACACACACACACACTTTAAACCCTGGTGCTGACCCACAGAATAACACATGTAGCCACCCCATAGGATCTAGTGCTAAGAAGGACCTCCTTCACTTCCTTCACAGACAGACAGGACCATAGGAAGACACCAGCAACCTTCAAAGATCTCAGCAGCAGTTTCTGCCACCACAGACACTGAAACCCTTGCTCTGCAGGATCTTTGTGGTCTTCAACCACATGACCTTGGGTGACAGAGCTACACATAATCTACATCACCATGTGCTGCCTCTGAGTCCTGAGTTGCTGTACCCCTCCCAGCCAGTGGTCTCACACTCACTGTGGGTGATCTTTCTCCCTGAAGACAGTCACTAAAGCCTGAAAAGGGTGATTTTTTTCCTTCAAGTGAACAGAAATTGGTTTATGGCTGTAAACAACACAGGATACTTCCACAGGAAGACAACAGTTTACATGGTAATGCATGAATTTTCAAAGATTTAAATTTATTATTTTAAAAGAGCTCAGCAAGCTGCAAAAGAACAGATAGACAAATTAATGAAATTGGGAAAATAATACAGGAACACAATGACAAGTTCAACAAAGACACAGAAGTTACTTAAAAGAACCCAAAATCCACGTATGGTAGCATATGTCTGTAATTCCAGTACTGTGAGAAGCAAGGCAAGAAGATTGCAAGTTCAAGCCCAGCCTGGGACACTTAGTGAGCTAGCAAAACCCTGTCTTGAAAGAAAAGAACAGAGAGAGAGACAGAGAGACAGAGACAGAGAGAAAGAGAGAGAAAGAAGCTAAGAGAAGCAGTTCAGTGCAAAATTCCTAGGTTTTCAGTACCCCTGACCCTCAAAAAGGTAAAGAAATTGTGAAGCAAGCTGTAAAATACATTAAATTAAATTAAAAGTGAATAAAAAGTATGGAGAGTCTCAAAAATAGAATCAATCAAGTAGAAGAATTTGCAATTTAGAAGATAGGTCCCTTGAAATTATTTAGTCAGAGAAGAAAATGGGAAAGTTCACAAATACATGGAAGGTAGACAACACGATCTTTAATGACCATTGTGTCAAAGAGAAAATC
This sequence comes from Cuniculus paca, assembly GCA_004365215.1. NCBI lineage: Eukaryota > Metazoa > Chordata > Mammalia > Rodentia > Cuniculidae > Cuniculus > Cuniculus paca. The sequence continues at coordinate 4,031 of RJWT010003002.1, forward strand.
AAGAAATAATTTAAAAGTTTTTTTCAGACAAATGAAAATGGAAACAACACACCTAACTTTACAGATGTGTCAAAAGCAGTTGTCACAAGTAAGCATATAGATATAAGTCCCTACTTGAAAAAAGACAAAAGATCTAAAATAATCTGGGTTTACACCTCAAGAAACCAGAAGGACAAACTCAGCCCAAAGTTAGCAATGAAGAATTGATTGTTTGAAAAGATAAACAAGTACAATCTTTAGCTTGAGGAATGAAGAAAAAGAAAAAAGAGAGATGAGGCAAACAAAACAAAACTGAAAGAAGGGACATCACAATGGATGCCTCAGAATAAAAAGGATCATAAGTGATTTTTACAAAAAATTACATCCAACAAATTAGGTAACCTAGAAGTAATGTATAAATTTCTAGAAACAGAGACTACCAAAATCAAATACAAAAGAAATTGAGTGCCTGAAAGATCAATACCAAATAAAGGAGATTGTATCAGTAATCAAAAACCTCTCACCAAAGAAAGACCCAGGGCCTCATGATAACTTTCTGTCAAAATTTTATCAAACATTCAAAGAATTCATATCAAAACTCTTTAAAATACTCAAAAAGAGAAGACCGAGCACTTTCAAATTCGTTTTATTTGGCTAACATCACTCTACTACAAAAACGAGACGAAAAGGAAAAAAAATAGAGACTAAAATTTTGAAGAATACAGAAAAGAAAAGTTCTCAATGAAATACTGCTGAACCAAATTCAACAGCTCAATTAAGCACTGGACACTGTGACAAAGTGAAGTTTATCATTGGGAAACAAGGACGACTCAACACATGCAAGTCAATCAATATGATATATCACATTAATAAAATGAAAGAGAAAATTCACATCCTCTTCTTCCGATATGTAACAAAACTATTCAACAGAATTCAATACTAATTCATGATTAAATTTCTCAGTAAAATAGAAATAGGAGAAACATAACTGAACACAATATAGGCCACAAATGAAAAGATCACAACATAACCAATGGAAAGCACCAAAACCTTTCCCTCTGAGATATGGTAAAATGCAAGGATGCCTACTGTTGCCATTCTTTTCAATATACTATAAGAAGTCCTAAGAAAAACCATTAAGATAAGACAAGACAAGACTCAACCTTAAATTGGAAGAGACAAAGCAAAATTATCTTTTTGCTGACAAAATGATCATATGTAGAAAAAATCTTTTAGAACTAATAATAAATTCATTATATTTGCAGGACATGAAATCATACAAAATTTGACACCATTTCTACAAAGAACTGTCTGAAAAGGAAATGAATAAATCAATCTCTTTTGCAATATCAAAAAAAAGAATAAAATACTAGGAGTACTAAAATGGTAAAAAATTGTCTCTCCGAAATTATGAAATATTGATGAATGAAGTTTTAAAAACAGAGATAAATGGAAACATAGTCCATGTTCATGAAATAAAATGTTAAAATGTCAATATTACCCAAAGTACAATTTCTAACCAAATTCTCAATAGCATTCTTTATAGAAATAAACAAAATTCAAATGAAACCACAACAAACCCTAAATAGTCAAAGCCATCCTGAGCAAGAAGAGCATTTTTTCAATAATTGGTGTTGGAAAAATTGTATATCCACATATAGAAGAAAGAAATCAGAACCTTAACTCAAATCACATATAAAAACTACTTCTAAATGTATTAGAAGCTTAAATGCAAGACCAGAAACCATAAAACTATTAGAAGTAAAAATAAGGAAAATGATTCTGGACATTGATTTGAACAATGATTTAGTTTGGATATGACCCTAAAAGTACAGGAAACAAAACCAAAAATATAGGCAAATACCTTGTAGTATTGCATCAAACTAAAAAACGTCTACATTACAAAAGAAACAATGATCAGAGTGAAAAAGTAAAGTAATCTAAGCATTGGGAGACAATATTTGAAAACCTTGTATCACAAAAATACCACCAAAACATATAAGGACCATGTACAATTCAATAGCAAAAAAAGAAATGCCAAGGATCTTAATAGACATGTGTGATAAGAAAACACAAATCACCAGTCAAAAATGTGTTCAACATCACTAATCATCAGATAAATACAAATCAAAACCAAAGTGAGATATTACTTCACATCTTCTAGAGTGGCTAATTAAAATGAAGATAGCAAGCATTAGTGAAGATATGGTGAGAAGAAAACCACTCTCTAATGAGCCGGGCATGGTGGTGCACTCCTGTAATCCCAGCACTCAGGAGGCTGAGGCAGGAGGATCACTGCAAGTTCGAGACCAGTCTGAGCTACAAAGTGAGCCCAAGGCCAGCTTGAACTGCATCGTGAGACAAAAAAGACAAAAAGACAAAAAAAAAAAAAAAGAAAGAAAGAAAAGAAAAAAAAGAAACACTCTTGCATACTGTCATTGGAAATATAAATTAGTTCAAGCCTTATGGAAAACAATATGAATATTCCTTAAAATTATAAACAGAACTACCTTATACCTCACTTCAGTATATGTCTAAAAGAAATAAAATCAATATCTTGAAGAAATGCCCGCACTCCCATGTTCATCACTGCATTATTCCCAACAACCAAGACCTATTTAGATTGGATACAACCTATGTGTCAGCTGATGAGTTGACTAAGAATGTGGTTCATGTATATAGCAGAATATTACTCAGCCTTAAAAAAGAAAAGACTCTTCACACTTGTGTCAACATGGATGAACCTGGGGGACATTTTCCTGAGAGGAATGAGGTAAACAGAAAAAGACAATTACATGTATTAAAAAGGGTTCCCCAGAGGTTGGAACCTATAGAAGATATGTAACAGGGAATTTATTAGATTTCCCTTATAGTCAAAGGCTCAAAATCCCACAGTGCCCCTCTGCAGGCTGGAGAGCTTGGAAAATCAGAAACTGCTCAGTCTAAAGAAACTGGAAGCCTCACAGAGGGACTGAGGACACAGCCCCAGTCTGAGAGTAAAGGCCTAAAACCTCCCTGGATAGACTCTGATGTGAGTCCTTGACCACAGGATGAAGAAACTGGAGTCTGATCTCCAGAGAGGAGAAAATCAGCAGAAAAGAAAAGTGTATGCTCTCAAGAAAGCCTGAGTGTGCAAGCACAGCATTTCCGTCTTCCACCTTCCCCTTCCATCTTCAACCTAATGAACGGTGCCACTCGTGCTCATGAGGAAGCCTAACCTACTTAGCGGGCTGACTTGCATGCCAATCTGCTCTGGAGGCATCGTCACAGACATACCAGGAAGTATGCTTTACCAACAATTTAGGCATCTTTCTATCCCATCACATTGGCAACCAGGATTAACCACCTCACTGCATGAATCCAAAATAGTCAAAGAAGAACTAGAATCTAGTCAAAGAAGAAATAGAAGAAGTAGAAGAGGTAGAAGGTCTAAGTGGTTGCCATGGCTGGGGTGGGGAAATGAGGAGATTCTGCTCAAGATTACAAAGTTCCAGTTATGCAGGATGAATAATTTCTGAATACTTATTGTAGAGCAACCAGAATATAGTTAACAGTTCTGTATTATTACCTTAAAATTAGATCTTACATACTCTCAGTGCAGAGAGAAGGAAAGAAGGCCGAGGATATAGCTCAGTGGCACGGCACCTGCCTGGAAAGTGTGAGGTCCTGAGTTTGATTCTTGGTGCCAAAAAAAAATAAAAAACAAAAAACAAAAAACAGGCAAAAAAAGTTGGTTTCAAATTAAAAAGGGAGAGAGAGAGTAAAAAAGAAAATGGTAAATTGGAAGTGATTATTTTACTATAATATGTGAATATCAAAACATTAATTTGTACACTTAAATATATATAATTTTATTTTTATTTTTCATTTATACTTCAAAGTAAAGATGAAATAAATTATAGTAGACACATGCAGAGACAGAAAGAAACAGGGTGAGAGAGAGAGAAGAAGGATGAGGGGGATGAGAAAGAGGAGTGGAGCTAGGAGGAGGAGGAAGAAGGGTAAAGTAATAATGAACTGCTATTTCAATGTTCATTGCTTTGTTTTGATTGACTTTCCTCTGTTTTGTTTGGTTTGGTTGTATTCTTTTCAAAAAAAAAAAAAGAAGCTGTAAAGACTGATAACCAAATGCATTGCACTGTCATGGGATTTTAAAAGAAAAAAATGGTTTTTGCTATAAAATGATAGTATAATTAGCACAATTCATATAAAGATGATACTTTGGAAAGTAATATTCCATCAATGTTAAATTTTCTATGTATGCTTTTTCTTAGTAAAGGCACATTGAACTTCTGGGGGAAAGGGACCAAAAAAACCAATTATCCAGCTATTTGTTTTTACATGAAACCCACTTCAAATATAAAGAGATTAAATTTTAAAGAATGCAAAAATGTATCAAGGGAATGCTAATAATAAACTGTCAACTCTAATAATTACAGCTAAAGTAGACTTCAAAGCAAGAATATTATAGAAATAAAATAGAAAATTATAAAATAGGAAAGATCAATTTTTAAGAAGACCCAGTACACTGTTATATACCTAACAGAGCTTCAAAATACATAAGGTAAAACTGATAGATTTGAGAAAATAAATAGGAAGATCTATAAGTATAGTTAGAGACTTTGACATTTTTTTCTCAGTAATTAGTAGAAAAAGTAGGCCGAAATTAAGAAATCTAGAAATGACTTAAGCAGTACTATCAAATAGCCTAACCTCTTTGACATTAGATCCAACCAAAGCAGCAGTATATAAATTCTTTTCGATCTTCAGCAAGACAGGTAATACTGTGTACTATAAATCAAGTCTAACAATTTAAAGAAAAATGGAAATAACATAGCATATAGTATAAGATCACAAGGGAATAAAGCCAGGGGTCAACAACAGAAAGGCATGTAGAAAAAAGTTTCAATATTTGGAAACTGAACAATACACTTCTGAAAATACTGAAAACACAAAACATTAGCAAAGGTGAGGAGAAGTGAATTCCACTTACACCGATGATGAGAATGTAAGCTGACAGGATTTGGAAAGCTGCTCGGCGGTCTCTTGAACATCTATTTTGTGTATGAGCTACAATGTCAATTTATAGCAATTATTGAACGAAATCAAACCATACATCCACATAAAACTTGTAAAAATATTTTTATTGCAGCTTAATTAATAATAGTTCAAACTGGAAAAAGTCCAAATGTATGTCAAAGGAGGGGGGAAATGTGCTGCATCTACATGAAATGTAATTCTACTAAGTATTAAAAAAAAAAAAAAGACCTACTGATTCACGCCAGTAGATTTAAAAAATCCCCCAAATCTCTGAAAAGGTTAAAAAAAAACCCGCCATCAATAAATACATACTGGATAATTATTTACAGTTTGAGAACATAGTTAACTATTATATAGTGCTGGAAATGAGAATAGTATTTGCCTTTGGGCTGTGAGACAGCAAAGGAGGCTGAGGCAGCTTTCTTGGTCACGGCGGTGCTCTTTATCTAGTGTGGGATTTTTTTTGTGAATTCGTCCGTACTCATCCAAGTACACACTTCAAATCTATGAGTTTAACTCTATGAAATTTTGCCTCAGGTAATAAAAACAATGTTAAAATTTTCTTTGAGGACAATATTACTACATTAGCAAATATTTTGGAATACAAGAATGAATTCATAATAATATATACAAAAATACTTCAAAGGTAACTGAGAATAAATCATTAAATTTATTTATTTACTTCTTGCAGTGGTGGACAGAGAACCCAAGTCTTCACACAAACTGGGTACATGCTTTACCACTAAGCTAGACACTCAGCCCCAAACTTTCTATTTTAGAATGTTCAAGCAATAAATAAAAATACGATTTAATGTCATGTCATTTAAGCTCATCTTCATTCAATGCTGTAACAACTATCTTTTATCATAATTAATCAAACTTTATTTGAGTGCAAAGAGACTTGTAAGTGCAGCTCACACATATTTACTTGTTCTTTTAAATTTTCATTGATTTTTAATTTTTTTATTAGGATATGCTCGTAATGCATGATTATTAAATTTATCTTGGGGAATTGCTACATATACATGTTGTATCTTAATCATGTTTACTTCCATCCCCGCCTCTCTGGCTCACCATCCCCATTCCCAGATCCTCTTTCCAACTCTACATTTATTCATTTTTAAAGGAAATTCCAGAAGGAAGATACATGTCTCTCTCTCTCTCTCTCTCTCTCTCTCTCTCTATATATATATATATATATATATATCTTTAGAATCTATTTTTAAAATGAATGATTTAATGATTGCCAATATTTATTCTTGCAGCAGGTTTTTTCCATAGGATTGTTTTTTAATGAGGCACTGCATTAGTGATGTTAATTGTCATTTTTGGAATTCCTTTTTTTTTTTGGTTGTTCATCTGATCACAAGAACACTGATAGCTTTCTTCTTGCAGGATTTGATAGGGCACTGCTTCGTGTATTAAAAATGGATGACTGCCCCAAGTATAGTGTGTCTTTACTTCTTGGCTAGTTTCCCATGCAGAGAAATAAGTGTTCATAATTATCTGAAGAAAAGTGTTTGCATATTACTCCTTAAGCATATAATTATCTTCTATATTTTGGGAAGCATTTTATGTGTAGGCCTACAGCACACTATGTTTTCTTTAAAAGGCAAAGTAGCTAAAAATGAATGTGTGGAAAATGTGACAGTCATACCATTCTAGCTGTATTTGTTACTACGCCACTATATGATTTAGAAGCCACTAATGTAAAAGGAAAGTGCGTGGTACTTGCTGTGTATTTCTAATTGGCACAGTTTGCTAATATATTCCTTGATGCCAGAATTCTGTTTTTCACATATCTGAATTAATATAATTAAGTAGCAAGCCATTTTTTCCTTGAAATTTTGGAACATCCGAACAGAAAGAGAGACTATGCCTGTGAATACTAATTAATAGTAGTTCTCACTTAATATAAATTGCTTTCCTTGAAGACAACTATGATAAAGACACACTTGAGAATGAGTACATGAATAATCCATTCTGTGGAATACAGCTATATGAAATTTTTCTTTGGTTCTTTCCTTCTATTCTCAAGAACAGAGCAACTTAAGCTTTGAAAATTGAATTAAACAAACTCTTTCTTTAACCTTTATAAGGATCCACATCCACATTGTTTAACCATTGAGAAGTTGTGCAAGGTAATAGATAATGCTATGTGCTCCAAGGCAAAGAGCATTCCCATCCTGTCCCGTGTATAATGCTGTCACTCTCCTTTTACTTATTCTCAACCAACTGCCTTTCTGCAAACCCACTGATGATGTCTCCCCAGTGCAATTCTCAGTTCACTCATTCATCCACTGAAGACTGAGCATCATCTAGGTATTAAAGACCATATCTAGTATTCTAGTAAAATATCAACAAAGTATAAAGTTAATAACCTACCTGGAAGAAGTATGTCAATTATAGTAACATAGTGAAAAGGGTCATACACTGTGTCTGTGAGAAAGCTTAGGGATGTTTAGGAAAACCTCCCATAAAGAGAAATTTGCAATGAAGTTTCAGGAATGAGTAGAAGCAACCTAAATGTAACAGAATGAAGGAAGATGACCATTTCAGGCTGACAACCGTAAGCGTGACAAGATCCTGCTCACTCTATGGTGTATATTGTTATGTGATAAATATCTGAAGGGACTTAAAAAATTAGTAGGCAAGAAAAGTGATAATATTCCTTCCTTCTTCTAAAAACATCTAGGAAATCTTGAGCTTTATATTATGTTTTTGAAACCATCTTTCTCCTAGAAGAAATAGTCACCATATTATTTGTATAGGGATACTTTTCCGAGGCATGGATGCTTGCTTGGTCATTCAGTGAGAAATGTACTCCCATTTTGAATTGGCCATTAGGAAATCCATACCCATATTTAAATCTAAATTGAAGTGCTTCTTTACATGATCCTGGTATAATTGTGTAACATCTGAGTTTTGTTGAAGAAAGTATATTTGACTTCTCTATTTATTGATATCCTGCTACTCTGTGTATGTCACCTCAGATCCCTTTTTAGAAAACTATGAATCATAAAACATTATTTTGACAGCAAATTAAAACATAATACTTACATGTTCTATGTTAATAAAAATTAAAATTGCTTAAATGTACTTAACACTAAATAGAAATTCTCCTAATCAGTCACTGATAATTTTTAAAAATCATGGCAATAACTCTGAGGCAACCTGAGAATATTCACAAATTGCTTAAAATTTTTATTCTTTGCATAGTGAAAATATCTGACATTTGAATTGGTAGTTTTTAAAAATAAATATTACTGCCTCATGTATCTTGCATAAGAAAACATAAAAAAAAGATTTGCTAAAAAGCACTCCATATTACTGCATGTGCCTACAATTGTATTTGTTTCCACATACTTATATTACTAATGTACATGATGAGTAGACGGTGTGAGGTTACATTTCATAACACATATGCATTTGTAAAGTACAAGTAAAAATTGAACAAGAATTTTAAAATATGTCCCAATTCTGAATACTTTTTTCACATTTTATTATTCAAAAGAAAATTTTAAACATTTTTAAAACTAGGAGTTAAGCAAGAATTCTTAAAATTAAGAACCACCGTGTGCCATATCTTTTGAGAATAAAATGTTCTAGGAGATCATAATGGAACAAAACGCTCCCTGGAAGAGTGTAATAATAGGACAGGCAGTACACGCGTCAGAGTGCTAGCTGTGCCACAAATGAATGGAAGGTCCAAATGGCATACATAATCCAAAATTAGAATGAAGTCTTTTTAAAAGCACAGGTCAAGGGAAGCAGAAATAATATTTGTCTTGAAAAAATAAATGTGATTTTGTTGTAAACACTGAAGAAATATAAAATTATAATTCGAACAGCAGAGAAAGAACTTAAAGCCATTCTACATTTAATTAAATTCTTGTCACGCACTCAGCAGTAATCGCTTGCTTTACTCTTTTTTCATTCTTGTTTTCTTTTTCTCTTCCCAACTTCTTGCCTTCCTTCCAAAGGGTGCTGGATTATGAATGCAGAAAGGTAGCAAGAATACAAATCCAATCATTATAACTTCACTGTTTGTACTGATCGTTGATGTGTCTGATTTCTGTTTTTCTTTTATTAGAAAAAAACTCAGATCTTTAAGGTGTCAGAATTATTTTTAGCCCATATCTAATCCTTAACAGATAGATGCAAATGGATTCTGCTTAACACCAGAAACAAATACAAAGGCTTAAGACTTTCAAAAAGAAAGTTAAAACAATGTACCTTGCCTCTTAACTGCCTTCTGAATAACTAACCAAAACACAACCACAAAAACCTTTAATTATCTGTCAGTGATTTGTTATTTTGTCAAATCCTTGTTAATAATGAAAAAGGGAATATTTACTTTTATTCCACAGCACTTGCTTTATTAACTTATTTGTTCTTAGTTTTCAGAGTTGCTACTTGAGGTTTGTTTATTTTTGACATGTAATTTTTTTTTACCCCGCTATCACAAAAAGCAAAAAAGCACTGGATAATATACTCAGTTGAAATGGATACCGATGGTCTTTCTGGTATTTTCTTTCCTATGCAATCTCTAAAGGATATTTACCAGTAATTTTACTGATCGACAGTGAAAGGTTTATAAATCCACATGCTATTAATTTTTAAGTACCAGATGATAGAACAGTGATAATCTGGAAAAAAAAAACCTCATTAGTTTTTAATAAAGCAATGTACAGCACAGCTTTTTCCATCCAACTATTTATCCAGGGCTTCTCACCGTGCTCCTCAAAACTGCTGCACAATAAATAATAAAAGATTACAACCTTAAACCTGGAAAACTTAGAAAAAAATATTAGAAAATTTTATTCGAGATTATAAAAACTCTGCTGTGATTTACTTTAGGAGACACCTTCATTGCTTCCATGGGCAAGGACTAATGATGGCCCAGGGCTGGGACGGGAGGCTGTCAGCTCAGAAGCACGGTGGGAGGTGATAAAGCAGACCCTCCCGCTTATCTTCACGCCTCATGTTGCAAGAAAAGGATAGGCCGGATACATGTTTATATATCTGGATTGTTACAATTCTGATTTTCTTTTTGTTTTCAATGACTTAGTTTCTAGACAGAGTGACTGCAAAGAGTTTTTGTGTCTTTCACTTGGATAAAAGATTCTCATTAGAGGAGCAGCTCCTAGGATAGTGATACTGGCACAGACAAGATTTCACAAACACTTTGGTTCTGCCTGTGTACTCTCTGGCTTTCCACACAGGACTCCTTTAATTGGACTACTATGTCTTTAGTAATTTTACATTCATTTCTTACCTTTCTTCCTAATGGCAATGTGTCGTTGATAATTTCTCAGGTGATAGTTGAAACGAAGTTGGATGTATCTTCACTGATGGCTAAAACCCTAGGGTGTATTTGCCACAGTCTTAATTAGTAGACAAAAGATGAGGACTGAGCTTCAATTTGGTCTCTTTTATTCACAGAAATAGCAAAATTAAATAAGCTATCATGTTTATATTACAGTTTGGAAAATCTATAAGACCAGCAAACTTCACATACTCTTTATAAAGGCAAGTTGTTGACCAAATATTTCATATTTCATCACATGATGTTTCAAACATAATCAGGTAAGAAGGACAAGGCAGAGATGAAACAGCACCACCTCTCACACAGGACTCAATACAGTTTGGCACTCTGTTAGAATGTACTATCATTCCTAAACTCGTTGAGTCATTCTGGAAACTATTAGGGCTACAAGGGCTAACCGTATTGTTTTCAGAACCTACAGAGGGAGGGGATGGAGGGATTTCAGTAGTACTCTGGAGTCAGACTCTATCAGCAGGAACCACACTTTGGTTATTAATAACCCCTGTTGTTTTGATCTCTCTGAGCCTTAGTTTCTACTTTTGCAGGTGAGATAATTAGGTTAGAATTGGGTTAAATTTTTAAAAATAAATTTAAAATAAATTTTTAAAATAATGTTTGGCATATAATGAGTAGTACAATTGTTTTTTAAGACTTTCATTGGTTATTGATCTTATAAAATTCACATTTTTCAGTGAATAACATGTTAGTTGTATGTCTTTTATAGTAAAGATACACAAAATTAATATCATAAGGAAGAATTTCAAAGTAAATATGATTTTCTGTGGTTGACAAAAATAACAATAGAGAGCCAGGGGAAGAAAAATAAACATTTTTTGTATCAACTGCAATTCAAAGGAACAACAGAGAAAAGGATGGCAGATAAGATAAAAATCAATATTTGTTAGTGAAAATTATTTTCAAAACAATGTTTTTCTAAAGTAGCAAACTTTTTCCATTTTTCAATTCAGTATTTTGAAAGAGAAGTATTCAGTTAGAAGGATATGTTCACATAAAGTGATGGTTTCTTTTAACAATAAAATTATTGATTATGATAAATATTCAGGCTCTTTAAAATGATATTTGGTTCAGTGCTATGGAAAATTCACAGAATGTTTTTTAAAAATAGTGAAAGAAAATGAAATCTTAATTCTCTATATTAGTGCAATCGCCTATGACCCCTTGTCTATTGCTCATGCGTTTTCATGTGTAGGCCTGGCTAATGATATCAGCTACATATTCCAGAGAGTCTTCTAGCTCTATGGAGAGTGTTTGAAAACCTTCCTCTGTGTAGTGATTTATATTCTAGGTCAGGGGCAAACATGTCAGCATTCTTCCTGCCTTCATCATGTAGACCTATACACATCCCTTGGAGAATTCTTCCACAATGCCCAAATCTGTTCCTCAAAAAAATAAGCCATGGCATTTTTTTTTCTTTTGCTAACATTGCCTTTCTTTCTCGAGATTCAGTATTGAACATTTATCTGCATTGATTTCTGGCATTTGCCATCTTTTAGCCCAGGTACTTAAGTGATCTGCCTTCTGTGTCTGACTGCGTAGCTCTTTATTATTTACTGTTTTACTGACTTTACTGTCATCTGTAATCTCAGGAATCCCTACCATGGTGTTTTATCTCTAGGTCACAGTTTAAAGTCAATCTAATACATAACATAAATCTCTCTGGGTCTGGGTCTCTTCTGGTAATTTTTGCACATCTTAAAGAGACAAGATTCAGTATTTATGTTGGAAAATCTCTGAAGATGTAGATTAACCTCTTTAGCAGATAGTTATTCCTGAATTTTAAATGTGGCCCTAAATATAATCTTATATATTCAATCAGTAGAATACTTCTACTCTCCCATCTATAAAACAGGATTAATAATATCTCTTGTATTTTCTACTTGTGCAAGTGCAGATATATTCAAAGATACAAAATTGTTTTAGTCTGAGTACATTTTTTATCAATTTCTAACAGATACTAGTTCTAATAAAATGGAAATTTTAACTAAAAGATCTAAATTATCTTTTGGCAGAGATACTTTTAGAGAAGGGAAAATTATACAGAATACTAAATTTTCTGTTTGGGAAAAATTAAAATAAAAATTATAGGGAAGAGAGGTTGTTATATTTTACTACCTAATAATTTTGACAGGGAATACAGGGAATTATTAATGAAGAAAAGGAATTGTTGTGCAGTTAGCTTTCCATATAGATTTTGTGGGTTATACAATATTTTAAATTTTGTGTTATAAAGACTGATTTGGAACTACATAGTGTTGTCATTCCTGGAAATAACTGAGGAACTCTTTTACAAGGAAGAGTACCCACACATTTTTAATGTAGTATTTCACTCCAAACAGAAGACAGTAAAAATATAAGCTAGTAAATTCTGTAGAAGTCTATGCATGCCTTTGACCCCAATTTTCATTTCAGCCCCTGATGATAGTATTACGTATCCACAGCTTTGCCATCATCATGTGGTAATCACAGTGCACTTATTATTTCCTGAACTTCGGGTTTATCTGTGTGACTTGCGTTAGCCACTGTTGCCCTAGAAGATGAGATATGAGACACTTGGAATGTGCTTTCACTAGTGGGTTTGTGCTCACATTTTTACTGTGAGAAAAATCATGCATCAGAACAACCCAAAAGAGGATGAGAAATTTGTGGACCAGATCTGGACCCAACCTCATCCTGGAGTGAAGCCCAGCAAAATTCAGAACCTCAGCCAAATTGCAGACCCATGATGACATAGAAATCCTATGTTGTTGAGATTTTTGTGACTATCTATTGCACAGCCAAAACTAACTTATATGGAATCGTATTTGATATGCAAATAGATATTTCATGTAGATTAGTTGGATATACTAGTCTAAAGTTCAGAAGAGAAACTATAGTGAAGAAGAAATTTAGAAATTGACAGCACTGTGTGTATATATGATCATCTTCATTTCTTTCTCTTTATTTGTATTATATACACATGTACATCATAATGCACAGAGAAAAAGGACCTTTTTCTTATTATTTATTAAATTAATAATTTTGTAACTATTCCTCTTTAGTTTTCATTCACATAACTTAAGAGTCAATTTAATCTAACATCATTGCTACCTGAGTGTATTTCGTATGTGTAATTGTAATTTAGTCATCTATTTCCTATTGGGATTTTCACATTCAAGATGTTCCTAGATTTGCTGATCACAAGTCATATTGCAATAAATGAATATATTCTTTATGAAGACATTATTATTTTTGGTATAATTTCAGGGGACATGTGTGTGTGGTCAGATTCAATTTTAATAGGTACTATCATTTTGGTTTCTTAATGTAAGACTGAATAAGTAAATATTGATGTTCATATATACTACCAGTTTGCTTTTCAAATGATTGTAATATCTGAAAGTTTTTCAAGAAATATGTTAGAGTATTTATTTCCCCCACTGTTGTAAAAGAGTTGTCAATTATTCATCTTTATCATTCTGATAATATGTGATTATCTCATTGCTTTGCTTCCCTGAGATTAAAGGTTTTTTATTGAGATTTTTATGCAGTTGTTTTTTTTTCCTCATTTAAACTACATATTTACTTTTTCAGACATTTTGCCATTGAGATCTTTGAATTTTTTAATTTAATACTGTAATCTCTTTGTGTATTAGGAATATCATGTGTGTTGAAAACATGCTTACTATATTATTTGTCGTTTGATTCTTTGTTAAGATGTTTTCTGAAGGGCATTGGAGGTATTCTCTAAACCAAATTTCAGTCTTTCCAATATGTCTTCTGTTTTTTATTGGTTAACATATTCATCCCTTGCCTATCTACACATGGAAATAGACAATAGATAGACAGATGGACCAACAGACAGACAGATATATTGATAGATACAAAGAAAGATGCTGAGGAAAGGATAGTTATAGAAATAGAGATAGATATGAGTGAGTAAGAGGAATAGGCTAGGAGCCAGTATAGAGAGAAAAGGAGGTAGAAGGTGAAGATAGATATAAAGTCCTTAGGGAATTTATTTTTCCATGTGACTTTGTTAGAAATCCAGCTATGGTCTAGAACCATTTCTTTATTTATCTATTCTTATGCATTGTTATATTTTTCAGTTTGCAGCTTTATAATAAGTTTTATTAACTGAGAGGGAGTGCTTTTTTCCTTTTCAAAACTTTCTTGGTTATTCTTATTTTTTCATATATTCTTTACATTTATTTTGATCAGCTAAAACAAGATGATCTGGAATTCTGATTGCAAAATTATGAAATGTACATATAGTTGAGTTGTCTTGTAACCTTATAATACTACCGTTTTTTCAGTTAGAAACATGATATATACTACTGAAATTTAAACCTTTTAAATTTTAAATTCCAACTGTTAGTTTTTTTAGTCTTAAGTATGATACTTTGTTTCTCTAAATACCAATTTTATAAACTAAATTTGTTCTAGAAAGAAAAAAAAAGTTTCTAAGAGTACTAAGTCCCCTAAGAAGAAGACATTTCAAGTAGTTTTAGAAAACAACTTCAATGTCCAGGAATTAAAGCTATTCTATGGACAGTAATTCCTTTCCTTTCAGCCCATTCCACAACGGGCCTCTACTTACTATTCAACTTTAGCACCATTTTTAGGTAAAGAGAGCGGGTAAGAAGATGAACATAGAAAGATTATTATAGACATAGGTGAGCCAGTTTTTACCCTATTGATAATATTCATTAATATCCCATTTACATAACTGTCACAAATTTTACAAGTTGGATCAGTCTCGAGAATATGTCACTATATTTTCTTAGTCCTCTGTTAGAGAAACTTTCACTTTTTTAGAGAATAAAGTAATATCTAGATTGATTGTGACATCTGAAAAATTTTCACTTGCTTCCTGTCATGACCAAGGTCTGCAGTCAATGTAACTTCAAGGAATGGGGCTTTCAGCATCTTGAAACAAACTGTTAAATAACAACAGCAACAAAATCCTCTCCCTTAACTCTTTAGTGTAGCCAGTTGAATCATGTCTTCATTTAAAGTTGGGGTTTCAAAGCCGGCATGGGGTGCACTCCTGTAATCCCAGCATTTAGGAGGCTGAGGCAGGAGAATCGTTTGTAAATTCAAGACCAGCCTGGTATACAAGGTGAACTCAAGGCCAGTCTGAACGGCATAGTGAGACCCTGTCTCAAAGAGACGAAAATAAAATAAAATAAAATAAAATAAAATAAAATAAAATAAAATAATTTTAAAAATTGGGATTTCTTCTTATCTCTTGTTCAAGGTTTTTGCTCCCTGTAACTGCCCCTTGAGGTGACCTAGTAGCAGTTCTGCAATAATCTTTCCTTTTCCCTTTGAGTCTGGACAGAGCAACTGACACATATTTCAAACACTCAAGCTATGTCAACCTAGAGAGCAGGACCCTCCTTCAGTCATACTTGTCTGTTTGCCAGAGGCAACTCTACTGGTTCAGCCTACAGATCCAACTGCTGTAGCCTGTCCTCTTCCCTGCTTCCTGGCCTCCAGAGAAATGGAGGTAAAAGAATTATGCTACTGCAGAAATTGTCACTATGATTATTAATTTGTAAATATTAGCAAGTAAGTCTTACTTTGTGCTCATTAAATGCTCAGCACTTTAGTATTATACATGAAATATTATATGTTTTTAAGATATTTTATTCAAGGAAATTGTGCAGTGAGCAATTCCCATGATATAAAGAATATATTAAACTCAGAACACTTAAATCTGACCTAAATTCATAAAGGTATGAAGTGTTCTACCATGGATTATTAGTAAAATATTAATTACATTTCAGTTAAAGTATTAGGGGCATGCCTTTTATTTTAAATAAGGATACCAATTAAGACTTTAATATTAAGAAAACCAAGGGCAGCGAGTATAATCCAAAGTCTGCCTCTTAGTTTTGGATGTTTTTTATAACCACTGTTTCAAGAAACATCATCACACATATTGGCAAGATCACTATCATCAGTATTAAAAAATTAATTGATTAATTGATCAAATATTTGAATTTATAATAATAGATTTGATGGTAATTTTTGAAGAGTACTCATTTTGTGGGCTAAAGTTACTTAATAAAATTTTATTTGGGACACTAATAATTACTGGTCTTCAGCTACACTTACCATTAAAATATTACACAGTTTAAAAAAGCATTTTCACTAGTGCATTTGTGCTATTTTTCTCCTATATTTAATCTCAAGTTTATACACGTAGATCTGATAGTGCCTTTTTAAATATATGGCAACCATTCACTTAAAAGTGTTTATCTGTTTATAGGGGTGTTTATCTGTCAGTCAGTCAGCTACTATTTATTGAGGAACCACAGAGTATATTTGTGCTTGTGAACATGAAGCTTGCAAGTCATATAATTTTGAAAAATAGCACTTGTAAATCCTGGCTGACTAACCCTATAATGAAGATAATATTGTTTGCCAAAACTTTGTCAGTGAAAATACTAGGGAAAAGGAGTTTTTTGGCTTCTGTATATTGATCACATATATTGGTTCCTTAGTTACTTTTCTCTCGTTGTTGAGACAAAATATCCTACACCCAAAATTACAGAAGGAAAGGTTTATTTAGTTCACAATTTGTGAAGGTTTCAATCCATAATCAGATTGCTCCACGGCAGGGTGATGCGGCAGAGGGTCAACAGTCCATGGTAGCAGAATACAGAAAGAGCAAGAAGAGCAAAGAGGGGAGAGCAAGTCTCTTTTCCACCGTCATATTATAAGCAGGATACCCCACGGGGGCAGGTGTAGCACTCACGCCATCTCCCTGTCCTCCTCTTGCACAGGCTCAGAATGTTTACAAAGTGAACCCCCTGCCGAGTTACTTAGTTAAACTTCTAAACTTCTCAGATTGATACAATGAATTAACCATTATGACATCTTGGTCTATGACATCTTGGACCATAAACAACAGTGGCCCCAGGACATGTCCTCTACACCCTAGGATGTAGAACTGCTGAGTTAATTAAGCTTCTAAACTTCTCAAATTGACACATGGTGTCAACCATTGCACTTGGCTTCCTTCCCAAGGATATGACCACATTTTACCATTAAAATATTATTGTTAACATTCTTAATGTTTTAGTCTGCAACATGATCCCTTCCCTGCTGGGGCAATGTATTGAGCTCACCAGTAGCTTGCTCTGGACACACATTCTGGGTCTTGAAATGAAAAGGAGGCATAAATTATAGCTGACTCTTACTGCTATGCCATTGGAATAATGATCAGCCCCTTCAGACTTCTGAGAGTCCTACTTACAGAAATGCTAATAGTAATAAATACGTACATATTAATAATGAGCACATAGTTGTTGAATCCTTACCTTGTCCTGTTTTCTTTGCTAAGACTTTTCAATAGTTTTCTTACTGTATAATAAACTTCAATTACTTCTCCTCACTCCATGACACCTCTCTCCTTACCTAAAAATATTTCGGTGCCAGGACAAAACCTAAGATTCTTTCCACAGCATATACATTTCAGTATCTCTGATGGTTTTCACTTCTACTAACTTTTGCTCTCTGCATATCAGCCACACCAGTCTGTATGTCAACCTCTCTCTCTCTCTCTCTCTCTCTCTCTCTTCCCTTTTTCAATTCAATTCCCCAAACACACCACATTCACGTACTTGCTACCAAAGGAGTATTTGCAAGACATAAAGCAAAAAACACCATATAATTCAATGGAAGCAACTCCTTAAATAAAGCAGGAAATCACTATAATCTAGGAAAATAAACAAATCTCAACAAGCAGGTAATTTATGAAATGAGACATAAATAGAAATGAGCATAAAAATATTCAAATTCATTTATTTCTAAGAAAAAATAAATTGACACAAGATTGAATGTTTGCCTGTTGAGCATTCCTACCATTGGCAGAGATAGGCAGGACAAGAGAATTCATGCCCCTCTCATCCATTCTTACCCACACACATTAAGATGACAGCAAGATATCTTGCATCATTATAAATGCATCATTTGGACAGTTCTCTTATTCAAAGTATACATGAACACAGAAGAGAATCTGCAAATAAAAGAGTATTGATATACAATTGCTAAGAATATTTGCTATCACAGGGAAACTATAAAATCAGGACAAATCCAGTATTTCACATTTTTTACTGTACTAGCAAAACTATATTTGCAATAAAGGTAGAAGTAAGCAAGCTTTTCAACACTGTTTCAAGCCAAACACTTGAAAAATTGTCTCCCCCAAAGAAAAATATCATATTGAATGCCATGTGTTCATCACTTAAAAACCAGAGTACATGATGCATTTGATGAGTTGACATGCCACCTGCAACTGCTTGTCAAAAGCCAAAGTATGTACAGCTTGTAAATAGCATCATTCAACTGAGGAGTGTAGAAAACATTTAAATGTAAATGCTGAAGAGCAAAAAAGGCAAGTACATATTAAACAAGTCAAGTTTAATTTGGCTCAATCATTTTTATATTTTTACTTTGAAATAATTACAGATTCACAAGAAGATCCAAAAAGAGTACAAAGAGTTCTTCTAATCTTGTGTATCTACAAAGCAATTATGAACAACAGAAAATTTATATTGGTGCAGTATGTATACAGACCTGTCATTTTATCACATGTGTATACTCATGCAACCAGTACCACAGACAAGACACAGAACTATTAACACAAAGAACTCCTTCATGGTATCTTACTCCCTTGTTCTTCTTAATTTTAATCCCTTAACAGTTAATCTCTTCTTCACATTTGTCATATTAACTTATTTAACCACTTTTGTCTTTATATTACTTTTTATACATTTATAACGGTGAATTTTTAAGTAAAAACACTTTCCTAAATATTATAGAAATAAATATTGCAATTCTCAAGCCTAAGAAGTTCAGCCAATATTAAACGAATACAAATGTGGCATAACTCATTTTGAAAATTCTAAACCAATGAGTACATTCAGTGTACTAGCTTTCAGTTACTGATACACAGTATGCAAGACCCACAATATGAAATTTAAAAAGCGTTTAATTTAGTGCATGATTTCAGGGGGTTCAGTTTATGGTCAGCTGATCCTCAAACAGAACTATCATTATGGAAGGAGATGGTGGAGAAATATCTTTAGTTCATGGCGGCAGGGAAGCAGAACAGTGGAGCAGTGCCAGAAAGGAAGGAGAAAAGGACCAAATAGAGTACACAAAATCACATACCTCTGGTTCAATTGGATACACTGAAAAGTGTGCTTTTCTAATCTACTTCATGGTTGCCAAGCTAATCAAGTTGACATAGGTAACTTACCACCACATTCCATCCTTTGTCAAATTAACAAATGCATTTTTTAAACCATCCTTAATCTCCAAATAAACGCAACAATAAGTTTATAATTTCACTCAGTAGGTGACAATGCTCATTGATAAAATGGAAAACACGATGATCACTTCCTCAAAGTCTGAACAGTTCCTGTATTTTTCAAAAGACAAAGTGTCTCTTGTGAGACTCAAGGCAAACTCTTACCTGTGAATCTCTGGAAATTAAAAAGCAAACAAACAAAAAAGAACAAGTTACATAATTCCAAAGTAAATAGCTGCACGGTAAACCTTCCCACTTTGAAATGGAGGAATAGGGGAATAGAAAAGAATCAAAACAAAGCAACACTGAAAACCAGCAGGACACACATTAAATCCTGTACTCCCATAACTAAAATCTGGGAAACATCATGGTAAGATGTGAGTTCTAAAGGACTTGAACAGCCCTATTCTTATGGTTTTGTTGCTCACAATGCACGTTGCCTCTCCTTAGGTTGGCTCTATGCAGATTCTGCATTTTTCCTTGGCAGATATTCCATATCACTAGCATCTCCAACTTTATTTATTCCCTTAACTTTACACACTGTCCTCTCAGCTGCTCCTTGTCTGATTCCCAGGCTTTCCTTTGAAGTCTGGATGGAAGCATCCTTTACCCCACAACTCTCGCTAGTAGAACCAGAATCATGTGGAGGATACCAAGGTCCACCAATAGGACAGGCAGTACCCATACTCACCTTTGCTCATGATAGCAGCAGTTGTTGAGTGTCCAGGTCGGGGAGCACTGTGTTCTTGGGCAGCCAGTACCCTAGGCAGCAGGGGTTCAGATTCTCTTTTCTCAAACGACAGCTTTATACTTTTGAATCTTTGAGCCTATAGTGGGTACAATCTTGCTGTTTCCTGAGATGTCCTGAAGGCATCTTTCTTTTTGACCCTGTATACAAAATACTTGGATAATCTCGAATGGTGCTCATTGCTTCAGCAGCCAGGTCTCCTTTGATCCAAACTTTAAAGATGATTCTTTCTGGGCCACAATTTAAGGACAGACAGTATGCAAGAAAACTTGCTGCCTATGTGCTGCACAGGATAAACTATTAAATGATTCATCTCGATCTTTTGCAGTGTTTCAGGACATGGGAAAATGTAGACAGTTTTTGCATTTTTTTGGTTTTGCTTTTTTTAGTCATAATATAATGTGTGGCCTCAATTATACTTCCCAAAAGAATCCTCATATCCAAGTGAAACCTCCTGCAGCTGGCCTTTACTTTCTCCTTTCCCATCACTATTGTGATTTGCTCAGCTCCAATTAGAATCATACATCAAGCTCTATTTACAACTTCTGTGGCTTCCTGTAGCCCAATTTTCCAAAATTTTTCAACCTGTCCCAGAAAACTGGTGTCATGGGCCTCCAAATCATATGGTTAGATCCAGTCACAACAATGATCCCATCTTGGTACCAGTTGCCACTATTAATCAGGTTTCCTACCACTGAGATACAAAACCCAACACCTATAATTTAAAGGAAAATTTGGTTCATGGTATCAGGGAATTCAGCCCATGGTAATCTGACTCAAAGAAGAAACAAAAGAATAGAAGAGCTTATAGGAACAAAGGCACTTAGTTCATGGTGGCCAGAAATCCTAACAAGGTAACAATGACAGATAGAAAGGAGCAAGGAACCAGATATAGTACTCAAGGTTGCATTTCCATGGCTCACCCAGACATAACCAGGATTATACTTTACTAATTCACTCATTGGTTTCCACATGAATGAAGCTGGCACAGTAAGCTTAATCACTATAGTCTATATACCAAATAAAATGTTGAGAGGAGCATGTGCAGTACTAACTACTTTATTTCTTCTTATTTAGTATGCAAACCCTTTTATTAAGTAATAAGATTTATAATGCTATCTACTATACTTTCTCAACTAAATTATGTTATCCAAAAACCAACCATTCATACCAACATGTAGGACAGGTATTTAGCCTCCTGTACATACCTAGTAGTATGCTAATACTATATGGAGAAATATGCAGCTTTGAAATATTTAATTTAAAACATGTTATTGGTCCAATTTATTTTTAGACTCATTTATGAGCACAAAGTGACTACAGTATAATCATTAATACATAACTATTAATTTAAAATGTTGTAATGCTATATTTTTTGAATCATGGGGATAGTCAAAGTATGTATGTAAGCAGAAGTCTGTTTTCTTCAGTTTGTTAACTAAAGCTTAGAATATTTTTGTCCTGTTTTGGGCTGGAGTTCTATTCTAATTATCATTGGATTTGTAGTTCAATTAAACCTCAATAGGCTGATCCAAAGACTTATTTAATCATCCAGCACAGAATGTTAAAGGCATTTTTGCACATTCAATATCAGATAATCCAGATTTTCTCCATGTTATGGAGATAAAACTGCATCAGTCTGTATTGGCTATATTAGAGTACATTGAGCAATGCCAGGTTTCGTATCCTGTGTAGAGTAGATTTGATGTACAAAGAAGGAAATAACTATGAAACAAATAGATTACTCACAGTAGAAGCAGTTGGGGATATAGCTCAGCAGCATAAGCACCTGCCTAGCAAGTGCAAGGTCCTGAGTTTGATTCCTGGTACAAAAAAAAAAAAAAAGAATTCCAGGTATTTATGGTTATCTTCATTTTGGCTAGCCATGGTGATGCACGCCTGTAATCCCAGCAGTTGGGAGGCTGAGAAAGGAGAATTTCTGTGAGTTAAAAGAAAGCCTGGGTGAGTTCAAAGCTGGCCTAAACTACCTAGCCAGATTCTGTCTCAAAAAATAAACAAAAATACACAAATATACTCAATGCAATGTACATGCTATGTTAATAGTTGTTATACTGTGTTATTTAGTTAATAAATGCAAGAAAAAGTTTGTGTATGTTCAATATAGAAGCAATTTGTTGCATTTTAAAGTGAAAATTGCATGATAGTGATTGTGATATATATAAGTGTATTTTGGTCTCTGTTTATGAGCTAATGTATATTGTAATTATGCTATCAAAATTGTACCAATTAGTTTTGTGGTTTTTTTTCTTTTGTACTGGGGATTAAACTCACAACCTCATTCTTGCCAGGCAGGCGCTGGGCTGCTGAACTATATCACTGGACCCTAATTGTCCCAATTAGTAAGAAAGTACTGTTCTACTAATCAACTTTCCTGTTGCTGGGATAAAACAACTGACTAATAATTTAAAAGAGGAGAAGTTTATTTTGGCTCCAACTTTTAGTGGGATTAGTCCATAGTTGACTGGCTTCAAAACAGAAATAAACAACTGACTAATAATTTAAAAGAGGAGAAGTTTATTTTGGCTCCAACTTTTAGTGGGATTAGTCCACAGTTGACTGGCTTCAAAACAGAAATGGCATAGTAGAAGAGGCTGACAGAGGAAAGTTGTTCACATTATAATGGTCAACAAGGAGAGAGAAAAGGAAGGAGGCAACAACAAGAACAATGGCAAGGTTCCAGGTCATATTTGCAGGGACTCATCTTCCTTCCATGAAGCCCTATCTGCTATGAGCACAGCCAGATATAAAGTCCTCAATGGAGTCATGGTCACATAAGACTTCAGAGGAGCATTTTAGATCTATACCATAGCAGGTTTATTTTTATTACTTTTCAGAAATAATATCTATAATACAAAGCTTGAGAAAATGCAGCAAAATAGACCTGTATTTGATATTCAGCTCCAATATTTATCATCCATATCACCTTTGAACAACTATATCCATTTGTAAATATTTAAACTTTATTCTCTGCTTTAGACTGACTATAAAGTGTAAACTAAATTATACTAATGGGCGACACAGTAGCTGGCACAGAGTTAGAACTGAGTAGATGCTGGTGACTAATAATTATAGTTGTGAATTATTATCTGTAGCACAAACAAATATTTCAAGGAAAGTTAAAGACATATCAACATATAACAACATTTAATATCCACAGTTCTTTCTTTGCCATAATGTTAATAATAGTCATGAACAGTTTATTTGGAATTAAAGATAATGGTAAAGTATTACAAGTTATCCCTTTCTTCTCTTTAAAAATGAAGAGAAAGAAAAAAAGTGGAATTGCCCACTACAATAAAATTAAAAACATGAGAACATTATAAAAAATTAAATACCAAATGTAGGCATCAAAAAGATAGATGCTGTCAAAAATATGCATTTATATGCAGAATATAGCATATATGTGAACAAATATTTGTATTAAATGACTCATTGCAAGTGACTGGAAATGATTGGCATGAAAAAATAGATAATAAAAGTCATTGAGAGAAAGATCACATATTCACAATTGATGTTGCTAAAGAAATGGAGAAAACTGAATGGAACAATTCAGGATAACAAATTAAAATCCCTGTTTTAGAAAAAGAATTATATAGATCAACACCAAAATGCAACTTAGTGAAATAAATGAAATAAAAATTAGCCATAAATCAATGTGAAAAAATAAATAATATATAGAATTAAAAGTAAATTTATCCCTGTATTTTCCTAAAAAATTATAGACTTTCATAAAAACATATTATTTTCCTCCAAATAAACACAAATTGAAGTGTACTAGTGCTAATAAAAATCTAAATAAACATCAGCATGTTATAAAGAATGCATTTTGTAACCTTAATGTAATGCATTTATCAATAAGAAAAGTAGAAAACAAATGAGAAATTTCAAAAATTGGTACACAAAAATATTTTAAGATAATAGTGAGCTAACAAACATTAAAATATGCAGGGAAAGATTATTTAAAGTGACAAAATTATAATGAACCTGATCAAGAGATAATGAAAAAATATTAATTACAGTATCAGGAATGAAACAGAACATGAATACAGCTCCTACTAGTATTGCTGGCATGATGAAGAATATTATAAATTTCCTTTACACAAAATTCCCTGAAAGTCATACTCAAAATTCACTGAAAAGGAAACAATGTAATTAGACCTATGTCTAGAAAGGAATTGAGCATATGTGTATAATTTTTCCATACAAGAACATCAGGCCCAAATGGTTTTACTATTGAAGTCTACCAAATATTTTGGAAATAATAATATTGGTTCATGCAAACTTGTTCAGAAAACAGAAGAAAGGAGATTCGCCTAAACTCACTTTTTGAGGCCAGAATTACCATGCTACTAAAATATGACATATTAAAAAGAAAAATGCACCACATGGTATGAGGTGAAGACCTGCACAGCATATTCCATGTAGCTGTGCAGCCTTGGTGTGCTACTCGGAACCTGGTAGGTCCTGACCCAGCAACCCCAAGCAACGGAGGAGACTTGGTATGCCACTGGGTCCTCGTAGTACCCCGCTCAATGATGCCAAGCATCCAGGAAGGCTTGTGCACCATTCGGGTCCTAGTAGGACCCCACCCAGTGACCCCAAGCAGCCAGAGAGCGTTGGTGTGCCATGTGGCATGAGCCAAAGGTTTGCACAGTATACTGTACTTAGCTGTGCAGCCTTGGTGGCCACCTGGGACCTAGTAGGGCCCTGCCCAGAGACTCCAATAAACCAGGGAGCCTTGGTGTGACATGTGGGTTGTGCTAAAGGTTTACCCAGCATACTCCGCCCAAGTGGGGAGCCTCCAAGTACCACTCAGAACCTGGTAAGTCCTGCCTAATGAAACTATACAGCTGGGGAAACCCCCTCCAGTATGGACAGCCATCCTCAACCCAGGAAACAACTGAGACATTGCATTAGGTTTCCCCAGGGGAATACAGGAAAACAACAAAACAAAAGAGCAAAATGTGATCTCAAACTTCCAGCCCATCCCAGAGAAGCCTAGGATACATGGACATAGAAGAAACTGTAAGTCACACTTGAAATTTCTGAAATGACATCAACTGAAATAAAGAAGCAACTCCATGAAGCTGTAAAAGAAATAAGATCAGAAATAATCTCCCAGGTAAAGCAAGAAATGATAAACTTAATGAAAGAAATACTGAACACATCTAAACAAGACAAAGTTAAAAAGAAAAAAAAAAGGAGGACCATTCACCTGGAGCAGTGTGGCAGCAGCTGCTCTGGGCCCAGCTTGAATTGAAGGCGGGCACAGTGAATTTCACCAGCCATGCAGCCATCCCCCAGTAGCCTGGGACCTTTGAAGTGTCCCTGGGGTCCTGCCTGAGCCCCACCCATTCAACCAGACCAGCATGGCAGGGGCTGCCCTGGGCCAGGCTTGAGTTGAAAGTGTGACCAGAGAATTCCACCTAGCTGTGCAGCTTGGGACTTCACCAAGAGACTGGTAGGAATTTGTGTCCATCCCTCATTGAACTAGGATGTTTGGAGCATCTCTGGGGTCTTGCCTGCACCCCATCTATTCACCCAGAGTAGCACAGCAGCTGCTGCTCTGGGCCCGGTTTGAGTTGAAGGCAGGCACATCGAATTCCACTTAGCCAAGCAGCTTGGGACCTGGTGACCAGACCCATAGAAATCTGTGCCCATCCCCCAAGGGCCAGTGACATTCAGAGCATCCCTGGGGTCCTCCCTGCACCCCGCCCATTCACCTGGATTGGCCTGGCAGCTGCTTCTCTGGGCCTGGCTTGAGATAAGGCCATACACAGTGAATTTCACCTAGCTGAGCAGCTTGGGACCTTGCCAACAGACCTGTAGGAATTTGTACCCCTCCTCCATCAGCCAGGGAAGTTCAGAACTTCCCTGGCATCCTGCCAGGGCTCTGCCCAGACATCGCCCAGCAACAGAACGGCCACAGTGGTAGTCTTGGCTGGAGCTGAAGGTGGGCATTGTGAGTTTCACCTAGTCTTGGCACTTCAACTGTGCACGTTGGATTCATCTCCCACAGTGGAATACAGGAAAATGACAGAACGAAAGAGCAAAATGCAATCTTGCACCTCCAGTCCTCCCCAAACAATCCAAAGAGACACAGACATAGAAGAAAATATGAGCCACACATCTGAAACTTCTGAAATGATAGCAACTGAAGTAAAGAAACAACTCTATGAAACTTTAAAGGAACTGAGGATACAAATGATTTCCCAGGTAAAACAAGAGATGATAAATGTAATGAAAGAAATGCTAAGCACATTTAAAGAAGATATAGTTGGAAAAATAGAGGAACACTGCAAAAAGATGGAAACCTTGAATGAAGAATACAAGAAAGAATTAGAATGCATGAAACAGATTCAAAGAGATATCCAGGAAATCAAGAATGCCATTGAAAGCTGGCAAAGCCACCTCAATGAATGTGAAAATAGAATTTCAGACCTCAAAGACATGATGGCAGCTAGTGAGGTAGAAAGGCAACATCTTTTAAAAGTAACAAGGAATCAGGAAATAGCAATTCAGCAGTTGCAAGATGATGCAAAGAAAAACAATATAAGACTAATAGGTGTAAAGGAAAAAGAAGGAGAAAACACAAATGATATAAAATCACTATTTAAAGAAGTCACAGCTCGAAATCTCGCAAACATGAGAAAATAAACTGACATAAAGATAAGTGAAGCATATAGAATTCCAAGTAGCCATAACCAAAATAAATCCACACCCAGACATATAATTTCCAGCATTCCAGAAATTCAACATAAGAACAGAATATTAAAAGCTGTGAGAGAAAAGAAGTAAATCACCTTAAAGGAAAGCCCATCAGAATCACAGCAGGCTTCTCAACACAAACAATGAAGTCAAGAAGAGCATGCAGTGAAGTATTTCAACTTCTAAAGGAAAACAACTTCCAACCAAGACTGATGTACCCTGTAAAACTATCCTTCAAAATCAATGGAGAAATAAGATACTTCCATGACAAAGAGCAGCTGAAGAACTTCATGACCACCAAACCAACCCTGCAAAGAATACTGAAATATACTTTAGATAGACATGAAAATAGCTACGATGTCAAAAACATGAACAGAAGAAGAACACCAAGCAGGGCAAACAATTAAGTAGAGGGAAAAGGTAAAGAAACCACTGCAGAAAGATATCATGATGAAAACAAGCCAGTATATATCAGTTATAACCATTAATGTAAAAGGCCTCAATTCACCTATCAAAAGGCACAGACTGTCAGAATGGATCAAGAAGCAACATCCAACCATATGCTGTCTACAAGAAACCCATCTAACCCAAAAGGAAATTCATAGACTGAAAGTCAAAGGATGGAAAACAATGCTCCATGCAACCGGAACCCAGAAAAAAGCAGGGGTACTTATTCTGTTCGCAGATGATGTGAGTTTCAAACAAATAAAGGTCAAAAGAGATAAAGAAGATCACTACATAATGGGTAGGGGAAAACTCCAAGAGGAAGAAATAACAATCTTAAATATATATGCACCAAATACAGAAGCACCCAACTATATAAAACAAATATTAATAGAAATGAAAAATCAAATAAGGAATAACACAATTATAACAAGAGACCTTAACACACCCTTGACTCAAAGAGACAGATCAACTAGACAGAAAATCAGCAAAGAAATAACAGAACTGAATCAAACCTGTGAACAAATGGACCTGGTAGACATCTACAGAGTTTTCCACCCAACAACATCAGAGTATACATTCTTTTCAGCTTCACATGGTACATTCTCTAGAATAGACCATCTATTGGCCCATAGAACATGCTTATATAAATGCAAAAGAATCAAAATTATCCCACACATACTATCTGATCACAGTGCCATCAAACTGGAAATTAATGAGAAAAGAAACTGAAAAAACTCTATAAGCACATGGAAATTAAATAGCACACTTCTGAACAATCAGTGGGTCACAGAGGAAATTAAAGAAGAAAGCAAACAATATCTACAAACAAATGAAAATACAAATTACCGGAACCTGTGGGAAGCAATGAAAGCAGTCCTCAGAGGGAAATCTATTGCAGTGAATTCCCACACCCAGAAAGTGGAACAAATGCAAATAAACAATCTGATGTTACACCTGAAACATCTAGAAAAAGAAGAACAAGCCCAACCCAAAGCCAAAAGAAGGGAGGAAATTGCAAAGGTCAGAGCAGAAATTAATGCAACTGAGACTAAGAAAACAATACAAAGAATCGACAAATCAAAGAGCTGGTTCTTTAATAGAATAAAATTGATAAGCCACTAGCCAACCTTATTAAAAAAAGGAAAGAGAAAACTCAAATCCATGCAATAAGGAATGAAAAGGGTGAAATCCCTACAGACCCGGTGGAAATACAGAAGATCATCAATTCCTACTTCAAAAATCTTTACTCTCATAGATTTGATAAAACCAAAGAAATGGACAGATTTCTAGAAATGTATGAATTTCCAAAAGTGGACCAAGAAGATGTAAAACTACTGAATAATCGATTTTCAGTTAATGAAATTGAAAATGTAATTAGAACATTACCAAACAAGAAAAGTCCAGGTCCTGATGGATTCACCGCTGAATTCTACAAAAAATTCAAGGAAGACTTAATGCCAACACTCCTCAAAATCCTCAATGAAATTGAAAGGGAAGAAAGTCTCCCTAAATCACTCCTGGAAGCAAGTATTACCCTAATACCTAAACCAGAGAAAGACCCAACCAAGAAAGAGAACTACAGGCCAATCTCTCTAATGAACATAGATGCAAAAATCCTCAATAAAATACTGGCAAACAGAATCCAGCAAGTCATCAAGAAGATTATACACCATGACCAAGTGGAATTTATCCCAGGAATGCAAGGATGGTTCAACATACACAAATCGATAAATGTAATACACCATATCAATAGAGCCAAAGATAAGAACCACAAGTTCATCTCAATAGATGCAGGAAAAGCTTTTGATAAAGTCCAACACTCATTCATGATACGTACCCTACAGAAAATTGGAACAGATGGCCTTTACCTCAATCTGATAAAAGCCATCTATGACAAACCAACAGCCAGTATCACATTAAATGGGCAAAAACTGAAAGCTTTCACTCTAAAATCGGGAACAAGACAAGGATGTCCACTTTCACCGCTCCTATTCAATATAGTGCTGGAAACATTAGCCAGAGCAATTAGACAAGAGACAGAATTAAAAGGAAAATGAATAGGAAAGGAAGAAATTAAGTTATCACTATTTGCAGATGACATGATACTCTACATAGAAGACCCACAAAACTCCATAGAAAGACTTTTGGATATCATAACCAAATTCAGCAATGTAGCTGGATAGAAAGTCGCTACTCAGAAATCAATCACATTCCTGTACACAAACAACAAATGCACTGTGAGGGAAATAAGTGAAACCACACCCTTTACAATAGCATCCAAAAAATGAAATACTTAGGAATCAACCTGACAAAGGAAGCAAAAGATCTATTCAATGAAAATTACAGTACTCTGAAAAAAGAAATCAAAGAGGATCTCAGAAAATGGAAAGACATTCCATGCTCATGGAGAGGAAGAACAAACATTGTGAAAATGGCCATTCTCCCAAAATTATTATACAGATTTAATGCAATTCCCACCCAAATACTATTAGCATACCTCACAGATCTAGAGAAATCATTCTTAAAATTCATCTGGAACCAGAAAAGACCTAGAATAGCAAAGGCACTTCTGGGCAGCAAGGGCAGGACATTAGGCATCACACTCCCAGACTTGAAAGTATACTACAAAGCTACTGTAATCAAATCAGCATGGTATTGGAATCAAAACAGACCTGAGGATCAATGGAATAGATTAGAAGATACAACCCCAAGGACAAACACACTCAGCCACCTTATCTTTGACAAACGGGCCAAACATGTTCACTGGAAGAAAGATAGCCTCTTTAATGAATGCTGCTGGAAAAAATGGCTTTCCATATGCTGAAAACTAAAATTAGACCCAAGCCTATCACCATACACTAAACTAAAGTCAAAATGGTTCAAAGATCTAAACATTAAAACAGAAACACTAAATCTGCTGGAAAACAAAGTGGATAGAAATCTTGAAATCATAGGGGTAGGTGGAGAATTCATGAACAAAAGTCAAACTGCACGGGAAACACTTCCCAGAATCAACAATTGGGATCTTGTCTTCTTAAAAAGTTTTTCCATGTCAAAAGAAATCTCCAACAGAGCGAAAAGAAAACCCACAAATTGGGAAAAAACTTTAGTCAACTGCCCTTCAGACAAAGGTCTTCTATCTAGAACATAAAAAGTATTAGAAAATATCAGGCCCTCGAAATTCAAAGACCCAATCCAGAAATGGGCATCTGAGATGAAAACACACTTCTCAGCTGAACAAATACGAATGGCAAATAGTTACATGAAAAAATGTTCAAGATCATTGGTCATTAGAGAAATGCAAATTAAAACAACTCTGAGATTTCATCTCACTCCAGACAGAATGGCCAGGATTGAGAAAACCACCAACAATAAATGCTGGAGAGGCTGTGGGGAAAAAGGAACCCTTCTCCATTGTTGGTGCAAGTGTAGACTGGTGCAGCGACTGTGGAAATCAGTGTGAAGGTTTCTGAAAAAGCTAGGATTGGAAGTCCTATTTGACCCAGCTATTCTACTTCCGGGCATATTCCCAGAAGAAGTACAATCATCATACCACAGTGATACATGTGCACCTATGTTTATTGCAGCACAATGTGTAATTGCCCAATCTTGGAAAGAACCCAAATGCCCATCAATTGAGGAATGTGTAAAGAAGATGTGGTACTTTGATACAATGGAGTACTATTCAGCTATAAAAAATGATCACATTGAGGCTTTTATAGGTAAATGGATGCGACTTGAGACCATGCTCATAAGTGAAATAAACCAAACTCACATGTGTAAACACTGCATTGTTTCCCTAGTGTAAGAAATTGAAAAACTCAACAAGATACAAAATTCCCGATAATTATGGAGAAATGGTTCTGAAATCCAATGGTGCTTTGATTTGATTGGTTTAAGTCCCTTTCCTACTATTTGAAGGCAATATGTGAGAAGATAGGAACAGCTCTTTTGAAAAATAGGACATTACAGTAGCCATTGTTGGTTTCTTATTGTCTGACTTGAAGGCCTGTAATGCTCTTTTGTCTTATCTGGTTTTATATTACTTTGTTTTGTTTGAGTTTATTGTCTGTAAATGTATGAACAACCATTTTGAAGCAAGAAAGAGACACTAGGGTAACCATTGTTAATCTCCTGTTGTTATGTTTTGAAAACCTGTATTGTTTGCCATGTTGTGTTCTGAAATGCTACATTATGTTTGAGTGTATTCTGTTTTGTTTTGTTTTGCTTTGCTTTGCTTTGCTTTGTTTTGTTCTATTCTCTTTAAAATAAAAAAAAAGAGGACCACTGCAAAAGGATGGAAAGCTTGAATGAACAATATAAGAAACAATTAGAATGCACAAAACAGTTTCAAAGAGATATTCAGAAAATCAAAAATTCCATTGAAAGCTGACAAAACTGCCTCAATGAATGTGAAGAGACTTTCAGACATCGAAGAAAACGTTGCAACTAGTGAAGAGGAAAAGAAAGATCTTTTAAAAATAAAAAGGAATCAGGAAATAGCAATTCAACAGTTGCAAGATGATGCAAAGAAAAACAATATAAGATTGATAGGTGTAAACAAAAAAGGTGACAACATAAATGATATAAAAAGACTATTTACAGAAGTAATAGCAGAAAATTTCCCAAAAATAGAAAAGAAACTGGCATACAGGTAAATGAAGCATATAGAACTCTAATTATCCATAACCAAACTAAATCTACACTCAGACATATAATAATCAACATCCCAGAAAGTCAACATAAGAACAGAATATTAAAAGCTGTTAGAGAAAAGAAACAAATTATTTATAAAGAGGAGTCCATCAGAACCACAGCAGGCTTCTCAACACAACAATAAAGTCAAGAAGAGCATGGAGTGAAGTATTTCAAATCCTAAAGAAAAATGACTTCCAACCCAGATTGATGTACCCTGCAAAACTATCCTTCAAAATCGATGGAGAAATGAGATACTCCCACAACAAAGAACAGCTGAAGAACTTCATGACCACCAAACCAAACCTGCAAAGAATACTGAAAGATATTCTAGATAGACATAAAAATAACTATGACTTCAAAACACCAGCAGAAAAAACCACCAAGCAGGGTAAACAACTAAACAGAGGGAAAAGATAAGGAAACATCTGCAGAAAGATAACATGACAAAAATAAGCCAATATATATAACATATAACCATTAATGTAAACCTTCCTCTGTGTATAAGATATGCTAGGAAAATTCTGAAAATCAAATAAACAGGCACAGAATAGGAGAATTTGATGGGAAAACAAAATTAAAACTAACAGACTGATGTTATTTTGTAATTGGCTCAGGGGTAATTAGATCAGAAAAACAAGAGATAATCAGAATTAGTCTCCAATGTGAAAGTTTTGGTATATAATAAGTGTGGCATTGAATAAAGATAGACCATTTCCTTAGTGATGTCACAGAAACTAGTTGCTAGAACTTTCATAAAAAGGAGAAATAAAGGGGGAAAATGAAAATTATGCTAGATTGCTATTTTATTTAATATATGAAAATCCCTACCTTATTCACCACAGATATGACTTAAAAGTAAGATTTTAATAAAAAAACTAAATTATAATAAAACCAGAAGAAAAGCAGAAGCTTTAGAAATAACTCCATGGCAGGAAAGTATAAGGAATTGAGTCAGAGATATAAACCCCAATTTCTGACCAAAAAAAAGTAATTAAAGTTTTTATAAACTGAGTTAAAAGGAAAAGACTAATTAAAATGTCCTTCATGTTGATTTGAATACCAGTTTATCAAAATGTGCACATGAGACCTCTGTATTTCAATGTTCAAATTAATAAGTGAATAACAGAAAAATTTTGAAATACATGTAAGAAAAAACTGTTCACTTGCTTACCTATCATAAAATACAGAAAAGTGGGAAAAAAAATCCTCAACTCAATAAAAATATGGTTAAATGGCATAAACTATAAGTTTTTAGAAACATGAACATGTAATTAAGTTATGAAGAAATTTAGTCTTATTATAAATGAAGCAATATACATTACAATAATATTTTAATTTTATATGTTATATTGCTTAGGATCAAAAATAAAATAACAGGATAAATTCTCCAATAACATTGGCATGAGTATGAATTGACATAGTTTCTTTTTTTTTATTTTAAAGAGGATAGAACAAAACAAAACAAAACAGAACAAAACAAAGCAAAAGAAAACAGAATAGAGTCAAACATAATATAGCATTTCAAAACAGAACACTGCAAGCTATATAGGTTTTCAAAACATAACAACAGGAGATTAACAATGGTTACCCTAGTGTCTCTTGCTTTCTTCAAAATGGTTCTTCATACATTTACAGACAATAAACTCAAACAAAACAAAATAATATAAAACCAGATAAAAGAGAATAGCATTACAGGTCTTCAAGTCGGATAACAAGAAACCAGCAATGGCTACTGTAGTGTCTCATTTTTCAAAAGAGCTGTTCCTATCTTCTCACATATTGCCTTCAAATAGTAGGAAAGGGACTTAAACCAATCAAATCAAAGAATAAAAGCACCATTGGATTTCAGAACCATTTCTCCATATTTATCGG
>RJWT010003003.1:0-38198 GCA_004365215.1 Cuniculus paca
TTCATAGTTCTGATTAGTTTCATTTTATTCTGATTTGTTTGATTTTATTATACTTGATGGCATGGACAGCTATTTTAAAGATAACAAAATATACAATTGCAGCCATCGAGGATGTCTACTTATCTTGTTTAGAAGCCCTGTATGGCTTTCATTGTTTGTTTTGATTGATTTTACTCTATTCTGTGTGGTTTGACTGTAATATGTCTGAAGGTGTAGGCAACTATTCTGAAGATAACGAATATTATGGTAGCCAATCTTGTTTTGCTAATATCTTGAAATTCTATATTGCTTACATTGTTCTGCTTTGTTTGTTTTGTTTTATTATGTTTTGTTTTGTTTCTACTGTTTTAGTTTGTTGTATTTAGTTTGATTTTACTTATCCCTGATGGTATGGGCAGGTATACTGCAGATAACAAGAGCCATTATGGGTAGCCTTATCGATTGCTTTGTTTTTTGTTTTTTTGTTTTTTTTCTTTTTTTTTTACACTGTTTCAAAGTCATGTTCCATGTTCATTGCTTTGTTTTGATTGACTTTACTCTGTTTTGTTTTATTTGGTTGTATTCTTTTCAAAAAAAAAATCAGCATGGTACTGACAAACAGACCTGAGGATCACTGAAACAGATTAAAAGATGCAGACACTACTACAAAGACACTCAGCCACCTCATCTTTGACAAAAGGGCCAAACGTGCTCACCAGAAGAAAGTTTCTTTAATATACGGTGCAGGAAAAATTGGCTTTCCACATGCCGAAGACTAAAATTAGACACGTCTATCACCATGCACAAAATAAAGTCAAAATGAATCAAAGATCTAAATATTAAAACAGAAACACTAAATCTATTGGAAGAAAAGTAGGTAGAAATCTTATAGACATTGGAGTAGACACAGAGTTGATGATCAAAACCCAAACTGCATGGGAAGTACTTCAAAGAATAAACATCTGGGACCTCATCTCATTACGAAGTTTTTGCACATCAAAAGAAATTACCAACCACCAGAATGAAAAGACAACCCATAGAATGGGAAAAATTTTAGCCAAATTTTTAGCCAACTTTTACTTCAGATAAAAGACTTCTATCTAGGACATATAAAGAATTGACAAAACCAGATTCCCCCAAATTCAAAGACTCAATCCCAAAATGCACTTCTGAGGTGAATACTCACTTCTCAGATGAAGAAATACAAATGGAAAATAAATACATGAAAAAATGTTCAATATCACTAGTAATTCGAGAAATACAAACTAAAACAACACTGAGATTCCATCTCACTTCAGAAAGAATGGCTGTCAACAAGAAATCAACCAATAACAAATGGTAGCAGGGCTGTAGGGGCAAGGAACCCTTCTTCACTGTTGGTGGGAGTGCAGACTTGTACAACCGCTGGGGAAATCAGTGTGGAGATGCCTCAAAAAACTAGGATTGCAAGTCCAATTCAACCCAGCTATTACCCTTCTGAATATTTTCCCAGAAGAATTGAAAATATCATACCATAGTAATAAATGTACACCCATGTTTATAGCCATTCAATTTGTAATAGCTAAATATTGGAAACAACCCAAATACTCATCAAAGTAGAACTCAGTATGAAAAGCATTATATGAGGCAAAGGCAATTTTTAAAATTTATAACAAAGGGCCGGGCATTTAGCTCAGCAGCCTAAGCACAAGGTCGTGAGTTCAATCCCTAGTGCCGCAAAATAATTAAAATAAAATAAAATAAAATTTAAAACAAACAGTTCACTAAAATCATGAATCTTTCTGCACGTTACAATAGCTTCAAAAGATATAAAATACTCTGATAAATGCAAAGAAAAGTTGAAAAATTCACAATTATAAGGACTCGAGACAAAATAACAGCTAACACTGAGCACTTTTACTAAAGTACTATGTGCTTTTCACACATTACCTAAGCTGCAGAAAATGTTGGCAATAACTTTGACAAGTCATATACACATACCATAAATAATGTTGGACCTGATAAACAGAGAATACACTTTACTTTTCAAACACCTTTGAGATATTCATTGAAGACACATATTAAGCATCCACCCCTAAAGAACAAGAACAACAATAACAACCACCATCCCAGCAACAAGGTTGGAAGAGCACAGTGAAATGAACATTACTGTCATTTGGCAACAGCTCTTATGAAGAATAATTTGGCATTGTGTATCAAAAGTCCACACTCTTTGACATAATTATCTTCATGACTATCATACAAAATATAGGAGAGGGGAACAAAGGGAATGTAAAATACGGTGTAACTATTTCACAGAATATATACCATTAAAATAACATGTATGGAAGTTATAATACAAAATGTGTGAAATGTTTAGGGAGAAAAAGCAAGAAAAATACATTAATATATGTTTTATCTAGCTGTGAAATAAGCTCAGATCTTTAATAACCATATTCTTTCATGGTAAAAGCAACCCCTACAATTTTTATCTTTTACTTTAAGCAGTTTTTTGCTTCGTATCTTCTTTTGAAAATTTCTGTTCCATCATTAGCTGAGCAAGACATACACGTCTGCTGCAGCCTACACGTTATTCTATAAATGAGAACGCTTGGGCCCAAATGCACCACAAGTTCTCAGGGTCCACTGCCATGCAGGCTTCTTCCATGCGTTTAGCAATTATAATACAGCACAGTACTGTCACTTAGGTAAGCACAGTAATGTAACTTTAGGTGTGAGCACTTGTTTCAGAATTTCTACAATGGAGTCAAATTTGGTCCTGGAGAACTCCTAGGTGTGGCTGAGGACTGTACACTATAGGGACTCCCCGACAAGCTGCACAGCTGAATCTGTACTGTCAGTTTTTATATAAACTATTCTATCTACTTATCGATGCATATAATTTGGCAGTTATTTTCAGGGGCAAAACAGAAGCACTTTGGGGGAGGGAATAATTCCTTATTAGATACTAAAATCTTTTCTAAAAAAACTCCTTAGAATCAAACATTTAAGAAATACATAATCTTGGAAGAGACTCGAAATCTACAATGGTTTTTCTGGAGAAGAAAAGTAGGAGATATGGGTTGGTGAGGGGAAGAAGGTTTATCGCTCATATGCTCTCAGAAGTTGTTTTCATATGCACAAGTTACCTTTTGAGAGAAAATTAAATTATACGAATTTTAAAACTCAGAGTATCTCTGGGGTTGCGCATCCCATGCTAATCCTGAGGAATGGATATGGTAATAAGACTATCCTTCAAGCCGGGCGTGGTGGCTCACGCCTGTAATCCCAGCACTCGGGAGGCTAAGACAGGCAGATCATTGTGAGTTCGAGACCAGCCTGGGCTACAAAGTGAGCTCAAGGCCAGCCTGAATAGCATAATGAGACCCTGTCTCAAAAACAGGGCTGGGGATCTAACTCAGCGGTCTAAGCGCCTGCCCAGCAAACGCAAGGTCATGAGTTCAACCCCCGGTGCAGCAAAAAAAAAAAACTATCCTTCAGATCAAAATAATAATATTTTTCAAACTTTTTCAAATTTTTTTCAAAGTTCTATTTGATATAATAAATTAGTACATCACTTGCAGAGATCATTAAGAAATAGGGGATGGCACTCCTGTCATTACACATTATGATAAAGTATGAATTATTTGTGATATTGTGGCACCTGATAGCTTATGGAAAAATGGATTGACCTAATATATTGTTTTTTCATCTATAACTTGAGAACTATCCTTAACTTTTATATAGATATGGCTAATCTATAATACAGCAGCATTGGTGCCAAGTCATTTTATTTAAAAAAAGTGAAATTAAAAAAGGAAAAAAGGAAGAAAAGAGGAAAAAAGAAAGGAAGAGAGGAAAAGAAATAGAAAGAATATAAAAATGTATGGAAATCATTTTTTACAAACCTAGATATATAAAAATTTATAAGTAATAATATGCTATTTTCTGAGCTTGTTAGGAACTCTTTTTTAATACTGTGCAGTAGTCTTTTTACAAGATCCTCAAAAAACTCAGTACACAAATTAAAATGTCTAAAGTCACTGTGCCAAGTCCAGTGCCAGTTATCTCAAACACATCTGCTTTTACACCACTTTCCTCATTGACTAACTCTTCAACTTCATTTTTATTTTATTTATTTTTTTTGTTGTTGTTGTTATTGCGGTGTTGGGGACTAACTCTGTGGCATTAAACAAGTAACATAATCTCTGTGGTGTTCAAATCATTAATCTCTAAATTGGGCACAGCAATTTGTGAAAAAAGTTGTACTGTAGGATTTGAATTGCATGATGTATGTAAAGGTCCTGGTACACGGTAAGTATTTAATGTTCTGCTCTTACCCTTCACAGTTCTAAGCAAAAGATCTCAGCCAGAATTTTTAAAACTGAAAAAGAGTTGATGATTCTCTTTCTACTAATGGAGCCATCTTGGCAAATTAGTCTGTTTTAATGGGTCATTACTAGACCCATATTAGTACATAGAAACATAATTGTGTATTCAGTGACTTGGGTCATATATTCTATAGTTGGGAGCATGCATCTTCAGATTTTCAAGCTCCTAAAATGCATACAATGTCCTAAGATGTAGTTATTCATCTAAGATCATAATATAATCTTATATGTTTAGAAGCAGAACTTTTAAGTTCCAAGTGATCACATCAATGCTATAAAGTTTATAAGACCCAGAAAACCACTCAAGACCATTTGAGAACAGAAAGACACTGCAGGAGGAATTTACAGAAGTAGTGCTGAGAAGTGACTCCCTGATCATTCAGAGATTTTAGAGTCTTGTTTTTAAAAAATAGAAAGGAAAGAAAATATCCAAAGTTATTAACTGCCAGCCAGAAAACCCCTTTTTTATTTTAAAAAACAAAACAGAAAAAAGGATAGAAATAATACAGAATTTCAAAAACAAAACAAAACAATAGTAAGAAATCAACACTAGTTAATACATTCCATATTGTTATCTTAGAAGTAGTTGTTCAGGTTACAAGATCTAGACATAAAAAACGATCAAATAATCAAACAATGACAGCACCAACTGTTCATTTTGATGAATTAACAGAGGTTATAGGATAGGCATCTATCTTGCACACATACACACACATACAGTTATATGTGTACACCTACATAAATATAATCTTTTCCTTTCTTCCATTTCTCCCTTTCCCTATGCTAGTTGTTCTTTCCTTTTGAGCATTTTATTTCCCTTTCATTATTACAATATCTTTTGTACATTTTAGACCTTATCACTCTTTCAGTTTTTTATTGTTATTTATTTTTTACACTAGGGAGATAATATGACATTTACAAATATGAGTCTGATTTATTTCACTTATGAGTACAGTCTCAAGTTGCCTCCATTTACCTATAAAAGCCTCAATGCAATCCCTTCTTTATAGCTAAGTAGTACTCCATTGTATAAAAATACCACATCTTTTTTATCCATTCTGCAGTTGATGGGCATTTGGGTATTCTCCAAGATTTAGCTATTACAAATTGTGCTGCTATAAACATGGGTGCATATATATCACTGCATGACATTTTCAATTTTCTGGGAAAATACCCAGAAAGGGAATAGCTGGATTGAATAAGACTTCCAGTCCTAGTTTTTTGAGGAATCTCCATACTGATTTCCACAGTGGCTGTACCAGTCCACATTCCCACCAACAGTGAGGTGTTCCTTTTTCCCCACAGCCCCGCCGACATTTGTTATCGGTTGATTTCTTGATGGCAATCATTCTCAGAAAAACCTTTTTATAAGGGTTTTGTGTCAATCAACTCTGCTAAAACATAATGATCAAAAAATGTACTTTGTAGACATGGGGTGGGGGGAAGTCATAAACAGTCTCCAACTTAAAAAAATTATCAAATTCTGCCATTCTTCATTCAGCAAGTTTTTATTAATTACTTACTAGTGCCAATTTTGAGTCTGAGTCTTAAATGGATCCACACCAATACCTGGATTAAAAAGGCCTATCATTGTCCCCCAATCATCCACTTCTTCCGTGGCTGGAGCTGGCAGAGCTGCAGACACTAATTAGGACAGAGAGTAACACAGACTGTGACAAGGAAGCCACTGCAGGGCGGTGTGCAGGTGCGCCTGGTCTTGAGCTTGGGTGTGGGCAGTGTTCAGGGACAAGCAACGTGCGACTGAGTGCTCAAGGCGAAGTAGGAGCTACTGAGACTGGGTGCATGGAGAAAGCCAGGCAGCCAGACAGAGACATATACGAGACCCTGCCTCCATAAAGCAGGCTGCTGGATGACATGCTAATGAACCATTTGAAAATCTCCCCTGTTCATATTAACAAGGAAGCTTTGAAAATGAAGTATAATTTCTTCAGAGCCTGACGGACTATTGCCTTACCATCTTGAAATTATAAATAAGAGCTGCTGAAATACCGACTGCAAATGTCACTACATGCAATTCAATCTCTATTAATCCAAAATTGTCAGGTAGCATATTTCAAGAAGCCGTATCAGTAACCAGAAACAACCAATATAGATCAGCAAAATTAGAAGATTTACTTCATAGAGAACAAAGCCCGGAGTGTGTTCATGAAGGAAAGAACCCGCATCCAAATGAACTCATTAACAGGATCCTAGCAGCTGCCAGACTGCTAGGAAAAAATGGAGAACCTACTGAAATATAAACCACAGGAGGAGACAACTCGGTAAGTGGCAAAAAGCATGAGAATATTCCCCAAAAGGATTCAAAAAATACATCAACTGGCACTGCATAATTCAAAAGAATATTATTTCTTTTAGTATACGTGGTTATGTCAAAACGGAGACCCATTCTTATTCCCGTTCACATTCAGTAACTTGGGCCTTATATAATTTACAGGTTTTGCATACTGGAGGCATTTTAGGCAGAGCATCAGCCTTCATAAAAGATTTTCATCAATCACTGTAGATGTCTTAACACCCCAGAGGTCTGGACATTGTGTTCATTAGATGGAGAATCGTGTTATTAGGATAAAACATAAGATTTTCCCAGGTCTCTAGGAAATCACCATGGGCACTTACTAAAATATTTCACTCTCAAAAGCACAAGTACGTTTATGTGTGATAGGACAACTCCTAATGAATATTGGCAGATTCTCTTCCACCAGCAAATCACACTGGTTAAAATGGCAATGTCTTTTTAGAAAACCAAATCAATAAGCCAATTCTGCAGTCACCTTGTCATATTTTATAGTGCATATCCTGAAAATGTTTTGACATGTCAAATTTGTCTATTTTTCTTTAATATACAAACATTCATCATATGCTACCTGTAGGGGAAATTTTTGCTACAGAATCTAATATTGTTCTAAATTTATCCCCAAATATGCTTTCATATCAATAGCTGGAAGCGTTACCAAAAAAATTCATATTCATATTTGGCCTGAGATGAAGACTACATTATAAATGACATTTTTATGGAAAGCATAGGCATATGGTGAAAAATTAGCCTTTGATTTACCAGTTTTAAGACGCAAAGAAAACTATGTTCATTAGCTTGACATAGTGTGGGATTTAAAGTTCACTACCCACAGATCCTTGGAAGTCATGTTTCTGGTCCCACTTGTGCATAGGAACAAAACTACCAATGATAAATCATTATGGAAGAAGAAAAGATGTGTTTCTGATTATGTTAGAACCATAGAAAATATTTCCAATCATGCTATTTAAGAGTATTCACTTAGCTACAGTATCTTCATATAAACATGCCCATGGCTCCAGAAATGTACATTTAAACAAATATGGTTTTTCTTTTCTATGTGATGTCCCACAGCACCTGGAAGAATGTTCTGCAATTAGTGAATAATCTATAAACATTAATAGTCTATTGTCTGAATTTTTCTCTTTTAAAAGTGAACCCATAATCAAGCTCAGAAAGTGTCAAATACTTGGCAGGCATTCAACATGCTCCTGGAAGAGACTTCAGAAGTTATCCTATGCACCCTTCTAGAATTTGATCTTGACACTCACATCTCTATTAAGTAAACAATAGGATGGAGACATTACTTTATGGTTTCAACAGTCTTCCTCTGGGCTTTTGGAGCATTGCCCTGTAGGTGCATGATGAACTGATCTGTATTTTATGAAAAGCACAAGTTTAAGTTACATAAAATGTTGCAGATCTTCTGACAACTGAGCTTTTAATTGCAGCTTTTTTTGTTTTCATCTATTCATTTTAATCTACTTGTTTCAGAAATATCTTTGATTTGGGAATTTTAGGCAAGTGTTAGCATACATCCTTCATGTGTTCCTCCTGCTGATCTCCCCTCACCCTTTTCCAAGCCTTTTCCTCATGTACTAAAACTCATACCACAGTCTGTTCTTGGGCACACACCACAACCTTCTCTGCCTTTTCGTGTCTACACTGATTTATAATACAGAGTCATCTGGGAGGTTTGAAGAGAGAAATAGGGTGAAAACACACATCTTTGTAAAGGTCACCTGGGAAGGCTGGTTTTTAGTTAGGTTTAATTAGGTGACTCTGTGCTATTCTCTTGTCTCATGATACATGTTTCACAGATTTCAGTGACAGCAAAACCCAAATCTTAAAATCCTGGACCTTCTCCTTCCAGTTCTTCAGGTTGTTTTTGTTTGTTTGTTTGTTTGTTCTGTTTTTTGAGTTTTCATTTTTCCACTGACCTCTTCAAAATGCCTTACTCAAAATTATATGATGTTAGCATTTGCATTAACATCAAAAGAAATTTTTTCCAGGAAAAAAATGAAGTAACAAGGTGAATTAAATATTCTTTTTTGAAACAGAAAACATTTTAAATAGAAAGAATATATAAAATGACAGTGCTGATGTTTTTGGATAGCTGACAATGAAATT
The DNA here is from genome assembly GCA_004365215.1 of Cuniculus paca. Classification (NCBI taxonomy): domain Eukaryota; kingdom Metazoa; phylum Chordata; class Mammalia; order Rodentia; family Cuniculidae; genus Cuniculus; species Cuniculus paca. The sequence continues at coordinate 8,794 of RJWT010003003.1, forward strand.
CAGGGATTCCTAAGAGACAGGAAACAAAATGGCCCTTCTGTGGTTGATACATTGTGTCAACTTCAGAAATTTAGAAGTTTAATTAAGAGATTCAGCAGGGAGCCAGGATCCTTCATTGTAAACATCCTCATGCTGTGCAAGACCAGGGCACAGATTTTGTGAGTGCTACATCTGCCCTGAGGGGTGGAGGGTAGTGGTGGTGTTAGTCTGCTTGTTCCCCTCCTTTAGCTACGGCTGCTTTTGCTTGCTGCTGCCTTGAAGTGTTTCCCCTGTGCCATGCCACCCTGCCTTGGAGCTAGCTGATTATGGACTGAAACCTCCAAAAACAATGAGCTAAATACACCTTTCCTTCCTTCATTTTGGGTGTTGGGTATTTTGTCCTAGCAATGAGAGAAAAGTAACCAAGATGAATGCCCAGCTTAGAGGCTAGAGTTTAACAGGTCATGATTCAGGGAGGGAGACCTATGCCTGGAAGCCTCAAAGAAGACACTCATGGTTCAGCAAGGTCCAGGCAGTGAGAGGCGCATAGAGGGAAAGACAGAAGCAAAAAGAAAGAACCAAGATTTGAGGACCACCCTCCACCATGCACCAAGTCCTAAACTGAGAGCTGATCAGAGCCTGAGCCTGATGAACCTACCCAAGGCCAAGAAAAGAAGCATCCCAAATGACAGGGAATAAACATCTGAGTTCATACAGGGCCATGAACAATTCCAGGTGCCACCAGCTAGAGTAGAAAACTTCAGAACTTGCAGGACAGGTAACTGAGAACAATACTGAAACAGCTTTGCTGTATTAATAGGCGGTGTCCTAGAATTCTACTTAACACCTGCTTGCTTACAAGTAACACTCAAAAGGATCATACTGCTTCCAAGAAACTTAACTGTGCCCCTCAAGAAAACTCAACAGCAAATTTAGGAATACTAACATATTCAGTGTGAGAAAAGTAAAATTTGAAATGTATGGAATTCAATAAAAAAATTAGCATGCATGTAGAGAAGCAAGTCTATTTCACTCTTACTGAGTGGGGAAGAGTCACTGGAAATCAGCCTGTAAGTTGCAGTTGATAGGACTAGTAGACAAAGAAAATAAAACAGCTGCTGAAACTGCATTCCATATGTTTAAGGAGCCACAGCTGAAATATATCAATTAGAAACATGAAAAATGTGGTGGAAAATGCACTTAGATCAAACATCTAGCGGTGAAAACTACATTTTTGAAGAAAAGTACAGAAATTGTATAACTATCAGAGCACAAATGCATTCAAAGTAGAAAGGTCAATAATTTCAGAAGAAATTAAGGAACTTATGAATTTATATTTTTTGACTTGATCAAGGAGTAATTTCTTGAAAAGCATATAACTCTTCAAAATTTCATGCAGTCCAGTGATGTCACATAATGACATTTCATCGACAGGCCACACATTCAGTGATGGTGCTCTAAGTTGTAGTGCATTTGGGATTCCCATCACCTAGTGACAGGGTAGCTGTTGTAACATCAAGACACAAGGCATCACTCATATTTTTATAGTGATACCAATGCAACCACATTGAGCTGTCAGTCATGCAAAAGTATAGCACATACAATTACATTTAATACATAATAATGGATGATAATAAATGACTAGGCCAGTGGTTTATGTATCAACTCTACAATACCTTTATCATAATCTTGGCGTGTATCCCTACTTTTAAAATGTTTCCCGTAAGACCATATGCCTTGTCACATCAGCAAAAGCCTCACATACTTTGTGTTCATCATTCCCTCGATTGCTTCCAATGCCAAGCCAAGTGATTGATCTATACCACCTAAATTAATGTAAGTACACTCTGTAATGTCCCAGCAAAAATGAGAATGGCTCATGATGAATTTCCCAGAATATGTTCCCCCTCTTTAAGAAATGCATGACAATAGTAGATTTTTGTTTCTATTATTTCGTTTTATTCTCACTGCTTCAAAAGCAATGAAACAATGGAGACAAATTCATCACTTCATAATACTTTGTGATAAATCAGGAAATTAAGCGTCTGTTAGGATTCTTCAAAAACTTCCAACAAGAGAATTCAGTGGAACTAAAAAACTTACTGTCCATTCAGAGTACAATTAGTGTACCATTTTGGCAGATGCTTTGCAAACTGAACATACACAAGTGAGTCAATTTCCCTTTATATCCATAAATATTGCATAAAGCTAGACATTTCATTGTTTACCAATCTTGATTTGTAATTTTTATGCAAAATATATTGATACACATAATTATAAACTACTCAACTATAAATTATTAGGTTAGCAAAGATATTAAATGTCATTGCAAAAAATATAATTAACATTAATCTCTTGAACAGGAAATACTCAAGCTTGTAACAAAGTGATATAAGGAAAAAGTGCCCTCAGTCCAACTATTGATTAGTACAGATCTGGGATGACAGCTACGTATAGGACTATAATTTAGAAGTATAAATATAATTGCATATAGTTTCTATAGTTTCTACACTATTTGTAAATTTATTTCTTTGGAAAGGTTCTATCCCACAAATACAAAGTACTTTTTCAAAACAACAATATTTTCTCACCATAAACACCAAAAATTTAGAGGAGAATGGAATTTTTAAAAGTAGAAAACCTACCAATAAATCATTTTCCAAGGCCCCCTAAGGAGTTGACCAATCATTTGTTTACTCAATCATTTAAACATTTATTAAAGACTATTACATGCAAGGGATATTGTTAAGAACTAAAAAAAAAAAAAAAAAAACCACATGATTGCAGTGAGTGCTTCCCAGTCCAGAAGTTGACCTCCTAATGGCTAAGTTAGAGATAAATATAAATTTATTCTTATGACGTTTATCTTTTATCATTTTTATTCTACTTTACATCACCTTCACACACACACACACACACACACACACACACACAAGCCATGTTTTTATTATCTCCACTAGTAATCGTAGTCAAACCTTTTAATTCTTTATTAACAAAGTTTTTATTTGTAATACTCAGGTTTTAATGAGAGGGTGTTGTATTCCTTGGCTTTATTGAGGCCTATTTAACAAGTAAATATAGTGCTATCACAGTCTATTCAAGTTGCTGTAATAAAATATATAAGCAACGTACTTTATAAACCACAGAAATCTACTTCTGACCCTCACAGTTCTCAGGCTGAGAAGTTCCAAGATCAAGACCCCACTGACTGAGTGCTTACCTAAGGAGCCACTTTCTGGCTCATACCTGGCACATCTACCTGTGTTCTCATGAGGTGAAAGATCAAGGCAGCTCTCTGGGACCTTGTCTAAAAGAGAACAGATTCCTAAGCACATCCCAAAGACCTCGCCTCCTAGTATCACCTTATAGTGATTGGGTTTTGTCTTAGTCATTTTCTCTTCACTAGGACAAAGTATCCAACAAACACAACTTAGAAGAGAGGTTTATTATGGCTCAGTTTTAGTCTATGGTTTGCTGATTCCAGGCAGAAATGCCATGGCAGAGAGGCATGGAAGACAAAACTGCTCATGTCATGGCAACCAGGAAGCAAGGGGAAGAGCTGAAAAGGAAGATAAAGCCCCCAGGGACTCGCTTGCTCTGTCCAGGGCCCACCTCCTAATAGCACATTTATCTCTGAACTCAACAGTGGATTAATCCTCCACAATCCAATCTCCTTCCAAATGCCCTATCTCTGAACACAAGAGGCTCTGAGGACATATTCTGGATCCTAACAGTCACATTCTGCCTCTCAATCCCACCTCCATTCATCCTTTCATGCAAAATGCATTTAGCCCATCTCTAAAAGTTGCCAAACTTTTAACAGTTCCAGCACTGTTGAAAAGACCAACTCCAAAGTCTTCTCTGAGACTCAAAGCAAACTCTTAGCTGTGAGTCCTAATAAAAATCAAAAAGAAAGTTTAACACTTCTGACACACAATGACATGGAACAAATATTGTCATTCCAAAAGGCAAAAATAGGGTGATATAAATGAATGGGACCAAAGCATGACCAAAACTCAACAGGGTAAACATTAAATCCCAAAGTTTCATGTCCAGCACCTGGGGTGAGATATGTGCTCCAAGGGACTTGAGAAGTCCCATCCCCACAACACTTGCCAGTGGCAGCCCTGATGACCTCTCTCTTGAAGCGGCTTTGCTCACCACCTGAAACTTTCTTCAGGAGATGTTCCAAATTCTGGGCAATTTGAATGAACAGTATGCTTTTGATTTCACTTTTACACTTTCCATACTTCCTTTTCAGAAACACACTGCCTAGCCTTCCGGTCTTATCCTGAAATCTGGAAAGTATTAATACCCTCATGACCCCACATTTCTTACATTCGGCTTGCCTGAAAAACCAGCATCAGGTGGATGATGTCAAGGTGTGCAACCCATTCAAGCAGTAGCTGGGCCCCCTTTTATTTTTAATTTTTTTATTTTAAAGAGGATAAAACAAAACAGAGCAAATCAAATCAAAACAGAACAACGCGAGCAGTACAGGACTTCAAAACAAGACAACAAGAAATCAACAGTGGCTACCATAATGCCTCTTGTTTTCTTCAAAACAGCTGTCCATATCTTCACACATATTCAAATCAAATCATAGAAAACAGACTAAAATCTATCAAAACAAAAAAATGAAAGCTATTACAAGACTTCAAAAAGAGGTAACAGGAAATTATTAATGGTTACTGTAATGTCTCATTTTCTTCAAAACAGTCATCCATACTATCACACAAAACAAAATCAAAACACAACAGAATAAAATCAATCAAAACAAAAGAATACAAGCATTATAGAACTTCAAAACAAGATGACAGAAAATCAACAATGGCTACTATAATGTCTCATTTTCTTCAAAATAGCGCTGATGCCATCACACATAATAAAATCAAACAAAACAGAAAAAAAAACAATTAAACAAAAGAATGAAAGTATTATAGGTGCTCAAAACAAGGTAATAGGAAACCAATGATTACCATAATACATCCCATTATCTTTGAAATAGCTGCCCATACCATCAGACACAGTAAAATCTAATAAAACAAGACAGAACAAAACCAAACCTAACAAAATTGCAAAAAAGATACAAGACTTCAAGACTAGACAGTAAGAAATTAACAGTGGTTACCACCTTTCCCTCCTAGGGGTTTCCTCCTCTATCATTTTCACAATATCTATTGTGCTTTTTGGATCCAACTAACTCCTACTGTTTTTTATGCTAGGGTTCACCCATATGAGTTCAAACTGTTCTACCTATGAACATGATCTCCAGCTGCGTCCTACAAGAGCCTCAAGATTATCCTACTTTACACCTAGGTAGCTTTCCATTATATGAAAATACCATATCTTTCTTATCCATTCTGCAGTTGATGGGAAACTTACCCTTTCTTTGTTCTGATCTCCTGTCACACAGAACAATTGTTTTCTCTCCTTTGATTTTCAGTCTATGAATTTTCTTTTGAGTTAAATGTGTTTCTAGTATACAGTATATTGATGGATCTTGTTTCTTGATCCACTCTCCTTGTGTTTCTTTTTATTGCTGAATTGAGGACATCTGAATTAATGGTTACAACTGGCATACATTGATTTATCTGTGCCATGCTATCCTTCTGCTGTTGGCCCTCCACTTTTCTCCTTCATTCAATTGTCTGTGCTGTTTGGCAGTCCTCCTCTGCTGCACTGCTGGAACCATGGTCATCTTCATCTCTCTTTCTCTAGAATATCCTTCAGGACTGTCTGTAGGGTAGGTTTGGTGGTCATGAACTACTTCAATTGTTCTTTATCACGGAACTATCTTATTTTCCCATCAGTTTTGAAAGATAGTTTTGCAGAGTACATCAATCTGGGTTGGAAGTTGTTTTCTTTCAGGACTTGAAACACTTTACTCCAAGCTCTTCTTGACTTAATGGTTTCTGTTGAGAAGTCTGCCATAATTCTGATGGGTTTTCCTTTACAAGTGATCCATTTCTTTTCTCTAACAGCTTTTAATATTCTGTTTTTGTGCTGAATCTGGAATGTTGATTATTGTATGTCTGGATGTAGATTTACTTTGGTTATCACTAGTTGGGGTTCTGTATACCTCGCTTATCTGTATGACGAATCTTTTTCCCATGTTTGGGAAGTTTTCTGCTATTACTTCTGTAAACAGCCTTTTCATTTTATTTGTGGTGACCCCTGCTTCTTCACTGATACCTATTACTCTTAAATTATTTTTCTTAGTGTCATCTTGCAGCCATTGAATTGTTATTTTCCTGGTTCCTGGTTATTTTTAAGAGACTTTTCCTTTCATGATCATTAGATGCAATCCTGTCTTCAAGATCAGAAAGTTTATCTTCAGTTGCTTGCAAGTGGTTTTGCCAGCTTTCAATTGACTTTTTAATTTTCTGGATATCTGTTTGAATCTGTTTCATGCATTGTAATTCATTTCTGTATTGTTCATTCAAGGTTTCCATCATTTTCCTATGCTCCTCCTTTCTACCTATGTCTTCTTTTGATATGCTCAGCAAGTCTTTCATTATGTTTGTGATTTCTTCTTTTACCTGAGACATTATTTCTCATTTGATTACTTTTACAGTCTCATGAAGTTGTTTCTTTACTTCATTTGCTATCCTCTCAGAGATTTCACGTGTGTGACTTCCATTTACTTCCATGACTGTATCTCCTAGACTTGTTCTGTGTGGGATGGAGGTTTGAGATAGCCTTTTGCTCCTTTGTTTTGACATTCTCCTGTTGTTCTTCCCAACAAGCCAGTTGTGGGGTCCCAGGCACTTCTCACATTGGCTGTCCCTCCATGGTGTAGAGGAATGGGACAGGCACCTGGGTTTCTCTGTCCCCAGAATCCCAGGGAGCTAGCAGGGCATGGGGTGGGCTTTTTCAGACCTGTGCAACTCCAATGGGGCTTCCCCAATGGCCAGGGATGTGTGGTGGTGGGGTTGTTTCTTCTTTCAGCCTGCGTGTCTACACTGGGACTCCCCCAATGGTGGCAGGCACACAGGGGTGTGTTTGTCTGATTCTCCTGGTGGGTGACAGATGCCTGAAGGAAGCCAGGGTCTCCAATGGTGGCCAGCAGGTGCATGGGGCTTACCTGGCTGCTTGTCTCTGCTTGCACTGGCTGCCTATTTGAAGCAGGCCTCCTGATGGCAGAGACCAGCAGGTGGAGGCAGATCTGGCTGGGTCTCTGCTCATGCTGGCTGCCCACAGGAAGCAAGCCTTTTGACAGTGGCAGCTGGCAGGCAGAGGCAGATCTGTCTGGGAACCCCTGCCCACCCTTGCTGCCCACAGGAAGCAAGCCTTCTGATGGCATTGGGCCTCTTTCTATCGAGTCGATAGAGGCTGCTGAATTCTTAGATGGCTAAACACTTGGAAACTCTTCTTTTAATGGACCCTGAATGATCTGGACTCCTTGGGACTCTTTTCTCAAAGCAAAGTCTTTCACTTTTGCACCTGGAAGCTTGTAAAGAATGGTGTCTTACCTATTCCTGAGATGCCCCCAAATCATCTTTCCTAATGTCCTGATGCAAAGTATTTGGCTTCTTTTTGATGCTAATCTTTTCAGCAAGTATATATGTTCTCCATGGCCCTAACTTTGCAGACCCTTTTTTTGTGTTAAAACCAAAAGCTTTTTATAACTTTTGCCTCTAAAAATTCCTCCTGATTGTACTGTAGGTCTGTCTAAAAGCATCCAGCAGTACTCATGCAACAGCCGAGAGACTGAACTGAAATTTTCTTTACCAAATCAATTAGTCCACCACCCTTAATCTTAGTCTTCTGCAAAGTCTCAGGATATGGGAAAAATGTAGACAAATACTCTGCCAGAGTGTAATACACTTGGGCTATAATTAAAATGTCAATGGAATCCTTATTCCAAACCAAAATCTTCAGAGCCTGGCTTTTATTGTGCACATTTCTATCAGCATTCTGGTCTTCTGGGCTCCCACCAGACCCTGGCATCAATCTTTGCCTACTCTGCTAATAACATTCTGCGACTTCCATAGCCAGAATCTCCAAACCTTCCAAACTTATCCTATGAACCAGTTCCAAACATTTCTAAGCCACATGGTCAGTAACAGAAACAATGCACCTCTCTTATTAAAGAGTCTGTACTTACTCACTGCTGAGATGCAACACTCAGTGCTCACGATTTAAAGAAGAAAAGTTTATTTTTGCTCATAGTTTCAGAAAATTCTTCAGTTCATACTTGGCTGACTCCAGGGCACAAAGAGAATGGTGGAAAGGCCTGGCAAAAGAGAGTAGCTCACCCCATGAGAGCCAATAAACAGAGACAGAGAAGAGAGGAGTTGGTGAGGGAGATATTCCTTTGATGCCCTCAACAACCCTCCTTTTCTGTCCAGACCCCACCTCTTGAGAGCACATTTATCTCTGAACTCACTGTTGGATTGATCCATTGAAAAGTATAGTGCAGCTGTGATCCAATCAGCTTCCAAAAGCCCAACTTCCACACACACGCATTTTAGATCCAGACCACAACAGGTTTCAATATATTAATTTGAGGAAAACACAGTAAAAGTGCTTATGATGTGCAGTGTGATGTGTCAATATGTGAAAAATACTGTGACAGTATTACTACAGTTTACCTAATGAACATACCAGATAGTTACCATTTTTATGTGTTCTGAGAACATTTAACATATCCATAACCTTCCACCCCTGGTCCCCCAAGGACTCAAGCACATCCTTTATACAAAAGACATTTAGTCTATCTCCAAGAGTTGCCAAAATCCTAACAATTTCAGCATTGCTGAAAAGTTCAAGTCCTGTCTCCTTGGAGATCTAAGGCAAACTCCTACCTGCAAGACCCTGTACAAATGAAAACAAAGTTAAACACTTCCAACATTCAATGGCACAAGATATATATTACCATTCCAAAGGGAACAAATGGGATACAAAGGATTGGGACCAAAGGAAGCCCAAAATCCAGCAGGGCAAACATTTAGTCCTGGAGTTCCATGCTCAGCATCTGAAGCAATCTGGTTGCAAGCTGCAAAAGGCTTAAGTAACTCCAACCTCACAGCATTTCCAGGGGTTTTAACTCCCACAGCTTCTCTCTTTGGTCCACTCTGCTCAATCTTTGCATCTTTCCTTAGATGATCCATGCTCCTGGATTTTCCAAACTTCTGGATTCTCCACTGCACAGCATCATATATTGCCCTCTCAGGGGCACACTGCCTGGCCTTCTGGACCCTCTGAAATCAGGGTGGAAGCCTTTTTAACCTCAGAATGTGTGCATCCTACATGTGCCTAAAACCAGCACCATGTGGATGCTGACAAGGTCTGTTGCCAGCTGGAACAGAAGCCAGGCTTTCCTCTTTCTTGGTCGTGGGGGTTGAGTTCCTGGATTGCTGGCACTATGACCCTGATTGTGAGGAACAGATTCTCTATGTCGCCACCATTCTGGAACCCCGCTTGGTGCTGGAATGTGGCGCTTTGCAGCTTTCTCCCCTGGGCTAAGTCTTTCACTTTTGCAGCTTTGAGGATGCAAAGGGTGGCGACCTGTTGCTTTCTGAGATGCCTCCAGGCCATCTTTTTTATTTCTCTATTCCTTCTCAGCAATCGAGTTTTCACCTCTATCTTTACAGTCCACAGCTTTCTAACCAGACTCACAACATTTTGAATCATCCTGCTGGGCTCTTTGCTCTTGATTCACAACATAAATCTGGCTAAAAGCCATCAACAATAGGCATGCCACTACCTCAACATTCGGGTGCCCTGAAATTTCTTTTGCCAGATTGATCAGTCAGCCACCCTTAATCTCAGTCACAGGAAAAGTCTCTGGACAGGAGCAAAATGCAGACAAAATTTCTGCCAAGCCATAACACACATCATATGGAGTCCACCAGCCAATGCAGTCCTTCTTCTGAGCAGAAACCTCCTGAGCCTGGTCTTTACCAGCAGGCTCTCCATCAGCCTTCTGGTCTCCTGAGTTCTGACCAGAATCTCCCCTACAGAACAGCCTAAGCTGTTCCAGCTCTATGCATTCAGGTGACATCTCTGAACTTTTCCAAACTCTTCCCACGAGCCATTCCCAAAGGCTCTTGAACCACATGGTCAGGTACAGTCACTGCAACGACCCCACTCCTCTGGAACCAAATTCTGTCTTAGTTACTTTTCTCTCGTTGCTGGGACAAAATACCTGATACCCAAAATTAGGGAAGGAAAGGTGTATTTCTTACAGTTTGGAAGTTTCAGTCCATACCCAGCTGGCTCCAAGACAGGGTCGCGTGGCTGAGGGGGCAGCCATTCATGAAGACCCACAAGTGGCAAGAGCAAATAAGGCAAAAGGAAAGGGGAAAAGCACGCCTCCTTCCCAACCTTACATTGTATGCCAGCTCCACACCTGTGCAGGTGCACCACTCACACTGGCAATCCCAGCGCCTAGAAAACGAATCAATCACAAGTGCTAGATTCAGCCGCTTCCATGACTGCATGAGGCTTGGGGGGCCACCTAGACACAAACCATAACACCACAGTAGCATTAAATACATTCACGCCGTTGTACCACCATCACCTCTAACCATCTCCAGAACTTTGTAACTATCTTCAAGTGAAATGAGACTTACTAAGTAATAACACTCTACTGTTCCTTTTTCTCAGTCCCTGATAACCACTCTTCTACATTTTTTTCTTATGAATTTGACAATTCTAGTTTCCACATATAAGTGGAATCATGACAAGTTGTGAGTCCTTTCTCATGTTCTTTTGTGTATATTCTACAGATATATTTCTTATAGTTTCCAAGGGAATTACATAAAACATCCTAAAATTTAAACTGTATAGTTTGAATGTATACTAACTTACGTTCAATTGTATATAAAAAGCTCACTCCTATAATACTCTCATCTTCCTCTCTTTAGATTACTTATGTTAAATCTTACATCTTATTCAAATGAGACATACTATACAGTATTTAAACTTGTGTGTCTGATTTATTTCACAGGACATATTTTCTAAGTGTATTCATTTTCCTATAAATATCTCAAATTCCTCCTTTACAAACAAGTAGTATTGGAAGAGGGAAGGAAAAGAGAAGGATATTGAAAAGACAGACAGGAAGTATTATATGAATCCACATCCCAAGATTATTGTAAGCTGCATGTACTGCAAATAGGTACTATGAAAATAAAAAGAGATCATATTTGGGGAAAGATATCAGGGATTGGTGCTTGCCAGGCAGGTGGTTATGCCACTGAACTATATCCCCAGCACACAGATCATAAAAAATTAAAAATGACATCTTCACATATTTTGTACCTACCTAGAGAGGCTTACAATTATTTTATAAATTTTATAATTATTGCTTTTGTTTTGTAAATTCTGTTAGGAAATAAAAAGTAGAATCACAAGCCAATATTAAAATGACACTAATTTTTTATATTTTTTCATGCATGTGTCTCTACTGGATATATTTTTAGCATTTTAAATATATCATCCCAGTGGTTTTTGGCTTTCAAGGAGTATCAGTCAGCTTTCCCACTGCTGGAACACAATACTTGACAATCAAAATTTGAAGGACAAGACATTTAATTTGGCTCATGATTTAAAGGGATTCAGTCCATGGTTAGCCATCTCCAAGGTAGAAATATCATGGTGTAGTGTGGTGGAACAATGCTGCATACATCTTGGTAGCTGGGAAACAAGCCAAGGAATACTGCCAGAGAGGAAGGAGCAAGGGACTAGATCTAGACCCCAGGCAACACCTCCATGACCCTCACAGACACACTCAAAACTGTGCTTCACCAATTGTATCCCTCTGAGTGAATCTCAAAGCCAGTAGAGAGTTCATTCTAGCTGCCACACAAGTTTTCTGCTGATTAATCTATTGAAAATATTCTTAAAGATTCTTTACAACTCATTTTTTCCATCGCTTTTAAAAATCTCCACTTGTGAGGGGCCAAACCTGTTCACTGGATGAAAAACAGCCTCTTTAATAAGTGGTGCTGGAAAAACTGGCTTTCCATATGCCAAAAACTAAAAATAGACCCAAGCCTATCACCATACACTAAACTAAAGTCAGAATGGATCAAAGATCTAAATATTAAAACAGAACACTAAATCTGCTGGAACACAGAGTAGGTAGAAATCTTGAAGACATAGGGGTAGGTGGAGAATTCATGAACAAAAGTCAAACTGCACAGGAAACACTTCCCAGAATCAACAACTGGGATCTTGTCTTATTAAAAAGTTTTTGCATGTCAAAAGAAATCTCCAACAGAGTGAAAAGAAAACCAACAAATTGGGAAAAAAAATCTTAAGTCCACTGTCCTTCAAACAAAGGTCTTCTATCTAGAACATATAAAGAATTTTAAAAAATCAGGCAGGCCCTCGAAATTCAAAGACCCAATCCAAAAATGGGCATCTGAGATGAAACCACACTTCTCAGCTGAAGAAATATGAACAGCAAATAAATACAGGAAAAAATGTTCAGAATCACTGGACATTAGAGAAATGCAAATTAAAACAGCTCTGAGATTTCATCTCACTCCAGAAAGAATGGCCAGGATCAAGAAACCACCAATAACAAATGCTGGAGAGGCTGTGGGGAAAAAGGAACCCTTCTCCACTGTTGGTGGGAGTGTAGACTGGTGCAGCTACTGTGGAAACCAGTCTGGAGATTCCTCAAAAAGCTGGGATTGGAAATCCCATATGACCCAGCTATCCTGCTTCTGGGCATATTCCCAGAAGTGAAATCATCATACCACAGTGATATATGTGCACCCACGTTTATAGCAGCAGTTTGTAATAGCCAAATCTTGGAAACAACCCAAATGCCCATCAATTGAGGAATGGATAAAAAAGATGTGGTACTTTTATACAATGGAGTACTATTCATCTATAAAGAAGGATCATATTGAGGCTTTTATAGGTAAATGGATGCGAATTGAGACCATACTCATAAGTAAAATAAATCAAACTCACATGTGTAAACACCACATCGTCTCCCTAGTGTAAGAAACTGAAAGACTCAATAAAATACAAAATCCACAATAAATATGGAGAAATGGTTCTGAAGTCCAACAATGCTTTTATTCTTTGATTTGATTAGTTTTGTTTTTTACTACTTGACTGCAATATGTGAGAGGATAGGAACAGCTTTTTTGAAGAAAACAAAAGACATTAATGTAGCCATTGTTGATTTCTTATTGTCTGATTTGAAAACTTGTAATGCTTTCACTCTTTTATCTGGTTTTATATTATTTTGTTGTGTTTCAGTTTATTGTCTGTGAATGTATGAACAACCATTTCTAAGAAAACAAGAGACACTAGGGTAGCCATTGTTAATCTCCTGTTGTTATATTTTGAAGATCTGTATTGCTTGTAGTGTTCTGTTCTGAAATACTTTGCTATGTTTAACTCTGTTATGTTTTGTTTTGTTTTATTCTTTAAAATAAAAATAAAATAAAATAAAATAAATTTTTAAAAATATCCCTTTGTCTTTTTGTTTTGGGTTTTTTTGTTTTTGTTTTTTTTTGCACTTTCATTTCAATTTGTCTCAGTGTGGGTCTCAGAATTTATCCAAGAGCTCTTTGAGTTTCTTGTACCTGTGCATCCATGTCTTTCATCATATTTGGAAAGTTGTCTGCCCTTTTCTTTTCAAATAGCATTTCTTCAGTTTTCTATCTTCTCATTCTGTGACATTTACAATATGTAAATCAGTTGGCTTTGATAGCGTTGCATAACTTTCAGAGTCTGTTTACTTTTCTTCAGTCTTTTTTCAGTCTGTTCCTCAGACTTAATCATTTTAATTATTCTGATTTTGATTTGCTGATTCTTTGATTTGATGTGCTGTTGAACTCCTTTAGTGAAATTTTCAACTTAGTTATACTATTTTTCAGCATCAAAGTTTACTTTCATAATCTCTTTGTTAATATTCTCATCTTCTTTATATATAATTTTCCTAGTTTCATTTAGTTCTTGCTGTGTGATTTCTTTCATGTCACTGAGCACATTTGAAACAGCTGTTTTAAATTCTTTACCTAGTAAACTGAACGTATTTTTTGTGGGCAATTTCTATTAACTTGTTTTGTTCCTTCCAGTGAGCTATGTTTTCCCATTATTTTGCCTTGTGATTTGTTGCTGTTGTTGTTGAAAATTAGGCATTTGAAAAGGAACGGCATCTTTCTAGCTTTTCAGATTAACTCCATTTCAGAAACACCCTTTGTTCATTAAACAAGACTTGCTATGAACCTGGAGATCTGCCCTGGGTGACAGATGAAGCTGAGCATGCATTCTTATGCGGGCCACATACAGTTTCATAACTCACCATACACGCATGGCTGCCTTTCCTTAAATTTTTTTGTTGTTCTTTGTCTTTTGATTAGTACATGTTTGCAATGCATAATGAATGCATCCATTGTGGGGAGTTGATACATATGCATATGTAATTTTAGTCTTTTCTACATTCGTTTCCCTCCCTTCCTTCCTCTCTTCCTGTGTCCCTAAATCTCCTTTCCATCTGCAAAAGGTCTATCTCCCTGTTTCCAATTTTTTATTCTGACTGAAGCAAGGTAGAATCTCAGAATTGTTTTGATTTGCACTTCTCTAATGACCAAAAATACTGAACAATTTTTCATGTATTTTTGAACATTTGTTACTTCTTCTGAGAAATATCTATTAATTTTAAATGCCCATTTTTATTGGGTCCTACTTTTTGAGTTCTAGATAGTAGTCCTTTATCCAAGGAGAGGTTGGCAAATCTTGCAACATTTTTGTGGGTTGTTTCTTTACTCTGTTGGTTGGCTTTGCTGTGATAATTTGATATATGCTTTTTTTATTTTTGATGTTATTTCTTGTGCAATTTGAGTTTTATTAAGAAAGTCTTTGCCAGCCATGCCTTTTGGCACACGCCTGTAATCCCAGCACTAGTGAGACTTAGGCAGGAGAATCATTGTGAGTTGGAGACCAGCCTGGGCTACAAAGTGAGCTCAAGGTCAGCCTCAATAGCATAGTGAGACCCTGTCTCAAAAAAGACAAGGGTTATGGATTTAGTTCAGCGGTGTAAATGCCTATCTCACGAGAGTGAGGCAGTGAGTTCAATCCCTGGTGCCAGAGAAGAAAGTCTTTGCCGATGGCTATTCTTCAAGAGTTTTACCTAATTTAGCTCCTGTTAGATTTAGCATTTCTCTTTTTATATCTAGCTTATTGATTTATTTTGATTTGATTTTAATGCAGTGTAAGAAATATGGATCTAGGCTCCTTCTTCTGCATGTGGACAACCAGTTTTTCAAGCATGTTTGTTGAATGATTTATCATTTCTCCAGCGTGTTCTTGGTCCCTTTGTCAAAGATCAGATGGTTTAATGTACTTGAGTTGCTTTTATATCCTCTATTCTGTTCCATTCATCTGGCTGTTTTTGTGCCAGTACCCCACTGCTTTTCTCTCTTCAGCTTTGTAATGTAACTTGAAATTCAACATCATGATGCCTCAATTCTTTGATCATATTTTTCAAGATTGGTTTTGTTATTCTGGGTCTTTTCTGGTTCCATGTAAATTTCAGCACTGGATTTTTTTTTTAGTTCTGTGAAGAAGGTTGTTGGTATTTTGATCAGACTTGCATTAAATCTATATACAAGTCTTGATAATATGGACATTTTAACAATATTGATTTGGTTTATCCAGGAAAAGAAGATATCCTTGCATTTTCTGATCTCCTCTTCAATCTCTTTTTTTTTTCAGAATACTAGTTTCTGCTAGAGAGGTCAATCACTCCCTTGGTTAAGTTAATATCAAAATGTTAAAGTTGTTTAAGCCGTTATGAATTGCATTGTTTTCCTGGCGTCTTTCTCAGTGGGTTCACTGTTGGTGTATAGGAACACTATTGATTTTTGTGCCTTGATTTTGTTCTGTGCTGATTTTGTTAGTTCTAGGTGTCCTCAATAATATTTTGGGGTCTTCTACATACTATCATCTAAGAGTGACATGCTCCCAAAATTGAAACAATCTACAAAAATTAATATTCTTAATTTATTTCTCTTTACTGCCTGTAGTTTTCTGATTTTCTCTCAAATATTTATAGTTAGTTGATCCTACTGTGATCTCTTTGCCTGTTTTGTTGCATTTTAGTCACCACTGGCATCACAATTTGAGCTTTATTTTCCCTAAATAGCCCACATTTTCTAAGTTAATGTGTAATTTAACTTTAAAGATAGAGGTCACTATCTAAAATAATGTTCTACTATCTAAAATAATGATGCTTCTACTGATCATGCAGTTCAATCCTTCATGGCCCAAATATGGATAGGATAAACCATATCAACATCAATGAGATATTTAGCCATGAATCTGTAACATAAGAAGCTCATTTATTCATAGATTCATGTTCTTTTCATTATTTCATGTTCTTTTATCTTTTCTACCAATTGCTCTCATAAAAACTAAATTGAACTGTATGACATAGTCATTTCTATGGGCAATACTAAAAATGTTAACAACCAGAATTGCTGCAATAGAGTCATGGAGGGCAACCCCGTTGTTCCATATCTTAATTCTGTGGATGAACAGGAAATAGATGAGGTCAGGGGAGGAAATGAAATAGCTGGAGGTAGAGCACACCTATCTGGATAAAATCAAGGGCTGTTTATCAAAAACTATTGAAATATTTTCATATTTTAACAGCAAAAGTAAACTGACTTGATTTAAGGTCAGGTAATTGCCTTATTTTCTTTGCCATTCTGATATTTTAGGATAATTTTTCAAGCCTACAGCATATTTGGATAAGATCAATCCTTTCTGAAATAAAAGAAAAGAAAAGATGATTTACCTAGCAACTCCTCCTGCTTCAGGAGGCCAATGGGCAACTGGTTTCCAAGCAACCACTAATTTCCTTTTAGCTACAACAAAAATGAACAGGTCATAGCCTTCTCAATAGACAAAGAAAAAGCTTTAAGTCTGTAGATGACTGACCAAAACAAGGTTGAAAGGTCTGTTGCAAGCACTGCTAATCAGATAACTAAAACTTTTACGTTTTTTCAAGGATATGGAGGAAAAATTTCAGGAGATCTCATCACCACAAATGAGAGAAATAGTATTCAGTCTAAACTTGCCATGGATGGGCAGTGTTATTTTCTATTTGCATTTCAATAGCTATATGCTAAAAATGCTATATTGTTCAAATTGAGGTACAAATTGGTATGTTCATGTTTCCATAGGATAAATTAAAATTTATTCCTTGGGTACATGCTATATTTAAGAAAACTCTACATTTACCTTTGTATCAAAATAAGCAAGTATATCATTGAGCAGAATCCAAAATGTCACAGAAAGTATTAAAGAAATGTAAGACAAACAAATATTATAAATATGGAGTAACCTTTCAGATTATATGTCACTTTTGGACTCTCTGGAGTGGGGCTACACTTGTAGATATCAGCTTCAAATTACTTCAATGAAATACTGGCGACAACTAAGTGACAAAGAGAAAAGTTTGGTTAGCTCCTTTCTTTGATGGTCCTCATATCTGATGCAACTAGTTTAGACAGAGAAAAAATTTATTTAGCTCATACTTTGGGAGACACAAAGGCATTGTGCCTACCTCTGTTCAATTCTGTGAAGGTCAGGGGATGGAAGTATATCATGGCAGAAGCATGTGTTATATCTCAAACTGGAGAGGGCACCGATGACCTAAGGACCTCCCACTTGACCCCACCTCCCCAAGGTCCCCACTCTCCAAACAGTGCAGTGCTTCTGCTCAAGCCTTTGTGTGTGGCTTCTGGAGGACACTCATAATTATGATATACTCATAATGCTTATGAGTATATCATTAGTTTGAGGTGAGATCAACACAGGAAAGTTTTGTGTTAGTAAAGATGTTACCTTGAATTAACGCAAGACCAGAAAAAATATAGATGGCTACTAAGTTGCTCTGAAATAATCAGATTTACATGGGAAAGACTGACAAGAGACAGAAAAGGACAGAAAAGCCATGTAAATAAAGAAAAGAGGCTGAGTAGTGAATCCGTATTGGAGAAGATAACTTGGAGAATGATCTTCTGTAAAGAATCTGTGTTATGTAAAACTTACAAAACTAGTTGGCTTTTAGTTTTGGTCAGTCCCTCTTTTCTGTTCCCTCAGATCCAGCTCCTTCACCCATAAAACCCTGACTTTAAGTACACTGAGGATAAGGTAAGTAACTGCTAGAACTTCATTACTGGCTGGCTAAATACAAATTACATTCTTAAATACAGAATAAATTATGAGAACTGAAAAGGAGCAGAGAGAAATTTTTAAACAGGAAAATACATTAAGTACAAAGATAAATTTAACAACGAGTGTCAACAGTGATCATTAACGCAAGAATGGCATATTTTCCTAACCCCAAGTTCTCACAAAGATTTATCCCATATAGTGCACAGTTTTTCACACTGCAATACTGAAATCTGCAAATTAAAAGCCAACAGAAGCCACTTGCTTTCACTATTATTCAAAACCATTCTGGGTATTGCTGTAGGAAATAGACTGCTTTTTTATTTTGAGAAATCACACTTTCTCCTTATTCATCTAATGTAATATAAAAGGAAACAGCAAAGAAAGCCGATATCCTTGAAAATGATCTTATTAAAACCTCTTTTGACATTGTGGTTTTCATTATTAATATTTAAATGTCTAGCATAAACATTTTATTACAATAGCCATCAGTATGATATTTGAGATTAATTGCCACAATTAAGTCACCCATCGATCATGAAATATTTGTGATAAATCGTTCTGTACAGAATAGAGTTTTATCATCATTGTGCACTCTAAGATCTGAGTCTGCTTTTATGGAAAAAATACAAACCTAGACAAAGTGCCTGATGAGAGGATACATAAAAAAAGTGTGTACCTGCCAAAATACTATGCAGAACATCTTAGTGTTGGGATAAAAACTGTTACCAGAGAACCAAGAAATGATGTTTGGTACTTGTTAATGCTGAATGACAATAGTTTCAAAACAGAAAGTTTCCCATTTAACATAGGGACTCTCTATGCACATACAGAAACTAAAACTAAGGAATTCTTGACACTTTAAATTGCAGCAAACTCAGACTGGTTGCTCCCCGATCCTCCTCTCCCGTGTGTATTACAGCATTCTTCCTTAGAGAGCCACTTCTCTCCCCAGTGTCTAAAAGCCTCGTGGTTTGGCACTGAACATCAAATCTTTCTTCATGAAATACACTAGGATACACACAAGGGTGCACACTCAGTTCGACAGCTGTAGAAGGAACGAGTGATGGAGAGTCCCAGCAGCTCTGCTTTGACATCCGTTGCAGTATGCTGTCAAGGCCATGCTTCCCAAGTCTAACAACACCAGTGACTGAGCACTGCCACCATACTCGGCAGCATCCCATGAGACAGGGGAGACTTCGAGGGGTGACAACAGCTGAGGATCCCACACAGGCTCGCACAACCCTTACAAGGATGCATGACAGACTAAGGTGTGTCTGCCCGACCTTCCCTCCCATCTCCTTCACTTGGGATCAGATCTCAGACTTTCAGACTTCCCTCCCTACCTTCTTTCTCACACTCATTTCTTAAATCTTAATCTCACTTCAATGCCTGTTTCTCAGAGTTCCTGTACCAGAGCAAGTCTCAGAGATGTGGCACATGAATTCCTACCTTCTCAACTCCCAATTTCACATCATTTGTGTGCCATGCATATCAGTTGTTATACATGAACTTTGCTGCCATGGTCCTTTGTTGTGAGTTCAGAGCGGACAGCCTACTATGTAGTGTGCTAACAATAACTAACAGCTCCACATCCAGGCACAAGTGTCTGCTAAACTCACTTCAGGGGAAGTATAGCTCCCTTTTCACAACATTTCCTGTGATTAAATTGGAACCTCTTATTACAACAATAAACTACCTCCTGTAACTTCCCCAATGGAAACTGGGCTGTGACCAGAGTTTCCTGAAATCCTGGGACATTCTTCCTTTCATCAGATGGATCCTCAAATCAACCCCCCTCTGAAGATCATCGATACCCAAATACTTTTCCAACTTCAGTGGATTAATACAGTAACTCTAAATGCTGTTCTAGCCAAAGGTCTTGCCAAATCCTAGGATATTCGGCTGAAATTCTTACAGGATCTTTATTTGATAAATATAAAACTCTTTTCTAAGAATGAACAAGTAAGAGCAGAGAGTAGAGTGAATATCCCTCCTTACTATGAAATTTGTACAAGGACGATATTAAAGCTATCAAATATGTGCACCCACTGAATTGAAAAATAATTTATACCCTCAAAATATACAATGTGATTTCTTTTTATGAATTTTTGGCAAAGGTAAACATTATATAAATACATTATAGGAAAATATTAAGGAAAAATAAAATACGAGCTTACTTCTTACTAAAATGTGAGTCAGCATTACTCTTGTTTCTTAATTAAGTTGAATTGATTTTTGCTCTGGATCACATGTGAACAAATTTGACCTATTGATTGATTCTGATGCAGCACTTTATTTATTTAGTCCTCATTCTCATTAAGGAAATCAATGATGCCTTTGCCTGGGGGAAATGGCACATTGTCACCAACAGAGAGTTCCCTTAATCGATACTGTTCTTCATGTTAATAATAATGTCCATCTGCCATAGGCACACGCTCAGCTTCATGGAAAATTCCATGCTTTTGGACACTGTGGTTTAACCAAGAGTGGTGGTGATGGTGATCGCTCTATGATTGTGGTTCTCCTGAAAAGTTTAGTGAGTATGGCTTCAGGAACAGAAAAGAACCCCATGCTGGAGCTCCCCGCTCAGGTTGGATGTGGACCATGAAGAACTTCACACTTAGATGTTTTATGCAGCATTCTGCAATACGTTATTTATTCACTATTTCCTGGGAATAGACTTTAGCAATTGTCTTTTTTGGTACAGGGGATTGAACTTACAATCTTACACTTGCCAGGCAGGTGGTTGTGCCGCTGAGCTAAATCTCCGGCAAATAATATTTTTTAAAGAGACAATATTTTTTCCTTAATAAAAGGAATTTAGTTCACTAGGCCCACAGCTTTAAAAAAAAAAAAAGAAAGAAAGAAAGCTCCCCACTATTTGTGTAGCTGTGAAAAGAATTAAACACTCCCAAAGAAAATGAGCGTAGCTAAGAATAGAGTAATAAAGATACCACAACCCATCCCCCCAAAAAACCCCACATTAATATTAATGAGAACCAAAAAATTTGGACCTATACAAGGAGACCTAAAACTTGAAAATTAAAAACAAAATCTTCTTTGGATATTACATGAACAAAAGGCATGCAGGCAAACATGATAAACTTACTTAGAGATTCTTGGAGATGTTAGTATTTTTCCCGTTATTTCTTATCTCTAGTCAATTGGTGGCAACTTTTTAGTTAAAAACAAGTATATCTTCATTTATCTGTGAATACTTAAGTTACCTCAGTTTTGTTGACAGAACTTAAATATTCTGGTGTGTATGGCAGCACTTGATCATTTTACACTTGCTTAGGTCATCCACAAATCTTGCTTGGAATGGATATATAATTTTTCTATCTCTAATCATTGATATCTGTAGTTACATGCCACCCACAGAATACTGCAGAGCCTCAGATACCCAGTTGGATACTATGCCTTAAAAATTACAACGATTTTTGTTTGCATAAAAACATGAGATTTTGATGCACGGGTGGCTGCCAGAGAGGGGACATCCAGAGCCAAGCCTTTCCCCATGAGCGCCATCGTGGTCTGGGGGAAAGAGAACAAGTTCTGCCCCGCCCACACCAGTGCCATGCCTAGGCCACTGCTGGCAGGGGGACAGCCAGATCCCAGACCCTTCCCATACACAGGCTGGCAAACAAGTAGTGTCAATCCCTCCCCAACCCTCCCCCATAAGTGACCAGCTGATCCAGAGAAACACAGGCTCTGATGATAGCTATCAAGGTGCAATTGGATGCTTGTGGTGCTTTGGTGTTTCACTAACTTCGCAGGTAGAGGGCCAGTGGGCTGATCATCTGTTCAGAGGATCGCGGTACGCAGCATGGCATCTAGGGGGCATCTCCTTCTGAGGGTGGTAGCCGTTGTTGATTCCCTATAGTCTTGTTTTGAAGTCCTACATTGTACATTGTTTTGTTGGGTTGAATTTTATTCTTTTTTGCTTTCTTTGATTATGTTATATCCAATGGCATGAGCAGCTATTTCAAAGATAGTAAGATATATTATGGTAGCCATTTTGAATTTACTATTGTTTTGTTTTGAAGTCTTTTATTGTATCCATTGTTTTGTTTTGATTGTTTCTATTCTATTCTTCTCTGTTTGATTTTTACTATGTCTTAAGGTATCTGCAACTGTTTTGAAGACAAAAGAAGGCATTATCAACTATCATTGATTTTGTAAAGCTGTGAAGTCCTATATCACTTACTCTGGTTTGTTCTGATTGGTTTTATTGTTTTATTTTCCTTGGTTTTATCCTCTTTAAAATAAATAAATAAACATGAGATTTTAATTCTTCTAAGTAAATACCCAGAAGGGGAATAGCTGGGTTAAAGTGACTTTTAATCCTAGTTTTATGAGGAGTCTTCACACTGATTTCCACAGTGGTTGCACCAGTCTACACTCCCACCAACAGTGGAGAAAGGTTCCTTTTCCCCCACAGTCTCTCCAGCATTTGTTATTGGTTGATTTCTAATAATAGCCATTCTTTTTGGAGTCAGATGAAATTTCAGGGTAGTGTTAATTTGCATCTCTTGAATGACCAGTGATGTCAAACATTTTTTCATATATTTACTTGCCATTTGTATTTCTTCATCTGATACATGTGTATTCATATGATTTGCTGCTTTCTGTTTGCTGATGTGTTATTGAGTATTTTTGCATCTACATTCATTAGAAAGATTTGCCTTTAGTTCTGTCTTTTGGTTGGGTCTTTCTCTAGTTTTGGTATCAGAGTAATACCTGCCTCTAGGAAAGAATTAGGGAGTATTTCAAAAAGTTAAGAATAAAAAATTTCATAAAAGTTAATATAATTTAAAAATATATATTGCTTAAGGCTTAGTATTTATGGTTTTATAATATACATGCATAATAATGAAAAATTGTAATAGTGGAAAAGTCCAGTCTCTTCACCCAAGTGCCTTTCTCTGAATCCCATTCTTTAGACATTCTCATTTGGTTTTGGGGTGTTCAATGAATGTTACCATCATTCTAAGGGCTATCTTTATATGTATGTTAGGCAAGGTTCTCAGAAAAATAGACCATCCCTATATTACCAGAGAGAAAGAGAGAGAGAGATTGAGAGATTCTGAGGAAATGACTTATGTAGTTATAAAAGCCACCAAGTCCCCAAATCTGACCTGCAAGGTGATTTAGGAAACTGAAGGCCCAGGAGGACTAAAGTTGTACACTTCTACTCTGAAGGCCAATAATCTTGTGTGAGCGTTGACAGAAAATGCCAATATCCCAGCCAGAGGTCTTGGGGCAGGAAGAATCTTTCTTATTCAGTGGAAGGTCAGCCCTTTTGGTTTCCCAGGCCTTGAACTGATTGATGAAGCCCAGTCCCTTAGGGAGGCCAATCTACTGTACTCAGGCTACCAGTTAAAAACAGTCTGGCAGAAACACCCAGAATTAATGATTGATTAAATACTCAGTCATTCCATACCCAGTGGAGTTGCTCATAAAATCAACCACTTAAAGTTTAACAACTTTATCCATTTACTCTCTCAGTATAGATGAGTAATGGTATCAACTGATTCTGCTAAGAAAGGATCAGATCCCACATGTAGCTCTCATTTTCCCATCCCATTCTTCCATAACTAGGTATGTTTGCTGTATTTTTAATTTTTAGATCTTCCATTGGCTTACCTACCCCACAAGGTAAACACGTCCATTTCTTTAACTACAGCTGGTATTAATGTCTTCCGATGCACTACTACCTAAATCTAAATCTTCTCTCTCCACCTCCTGACACCTCTCAGCTGTATCATCGCTTCCATATTGTCAAGGTTCACAACACTTACACTTCATTTGGAAATGTGCCTTAAACTTTAGTACTATTATAAAGTTAGTAACCAAGAAACAGCACTTACAATGTTTTGATTATGTAATTACTATTAAGTATAAATCTTTTTTTCTGGGACAGAAAATCAAAACAAGTGCTTTATATATGCTAGGCATATACAAGTACAGTGGTACCTCAGTTGTCCCAATAGCTCCAAGCTCAAACTCTCCACTACTCAAACAGCAAAGACTGAAAAATACCTGTTCGGTGTTGGTAGCTTTGCTGGATAATCCAAATGAAAATCTGACCTGAAAAATCCTGTATGGGCTGAGAGTGAATCACACGTCACATCTCCCCAAAGATACAAAGGAGTAGCACTTTAGTCTGTGTGTCAGTCTCAGTCAGCCAACATGCACTACTTGTGTGAATGTGGTAAAACATTTGTCATCGTACTTTGTTTATTTTTGCACCTTATTTGCATAAAAACCATAACCATGGCTCCAAAGAAAGTTAGTGGTACTAGTAATAAAGTTAAGAGTAAAACTGTGAGAACCATGAAGAGTATTAAAGAAAAACTTGTGAAATCTATTAAAGTCCTGGATAAATGAACTCATAAGTGTAATTTTTGGGCCTCAGAACCAGTTATTTTCAATTATTTCTTATGGGAAAAGTACGTTCAGTTCTCAAACTTTTCAGTGTTTTAACATGAATTTGGAAAGAATCGAGTTCAACAACGGAAGTATCACTGTACTCTACCACTAAATTATCTCTCCGCCCATTTTATTTTTTTACTTGGAGACAGGTTGTCGGTATGTTGCACAGGCTAACTTCACCCTTGGGATCCTTGTGCCTTGGGCTTCTGAGTAGTAGGGGTTGACAGGGACATTGGCAATAAGTCTTTCTTTACATTTTCTCAAGTGTGCACATCATTTACAATTTTTATTTGGTCCACAGTTTGGCCACAATTTTTCTTGTGTGCATATTTTTTTAAAACTGAATTTTAATTATCTCCTCTCCTCTTATTGCAAGAAATATGGCATTCCATATATCAAGAATACCCAAGAGAAGAGCTAAAGATGGCGGAACAGTAAGCAGCACAGTAAACAGTCTCTCTGAGAGAAACAGTTCAGATGCTGGAATATAATATCATGGAGAGGACAAGAAAGAAGGAAGTGAGTCCCCTGAACCAAGGAAGAATCTAAAATATGAATTGAAGCCCACAGAGAGAATAAAAAGAAGAATTTAAATGAATAAGATGGTGGTGGCTGGCAGCGCCTCAGCCTGGAGCCGGATTCACCCTGCAAGAAGACCTGCTGAGCCTGGAGGCGCGCAGTCATGGTTGCGGTGATGGCTGCAGCTGCGGTGGACCCCAGAGGTCTCTGCGGAGAGGCACGGGAGTGAAGGAGAGTGGCGGACATGCAGATTTGCACTGGCTGCTGGTGAGTGCTTGGAATTCCACCCCCACACACACACCGCCCGAGGGGAGAGAGTGATCAGCCCGGCCTTATCTTGAAGTCGGGCAGGTTCCACCTGGAGCCAAGACTGCTAACCACTTCTGGCTGCAGTGCCAGGTTGTGGGCAGACCCGCGGAAGTTGCTTGGAAGGAAGCCAGAAAAACCAGTAATTTGGGAGCTCCAGATTGTGGGCAGACCCACAGAAGCTGATTGGTTGGAGACTGGCTCCCGTGCATGTTTCAGGGATTATCGCAAAACAGCTTAGATTCACAGGGCCTGACTAGGTCTGCTCCTGTACAAACCCTGGGTGGCTTGGTGCCCAGCTCAGTGCAGAGACACAGGCATGCAACATCAGATATACATAGCCAGCACTGGCTAGAAAAGACAAACAGCCTAGCTTCAGAGAAGTTGTGGCCAGTGCTGAGGTGCCTGGGACCACACTACTCCGGGGTGGAAGAAATCAAGAATATGCCAAGATGAAGAGGGAGAGGGCAATCTCTGGCGTCCAACCCAAGCAGCGCAATTCCACAAGAGGAAAACATGGAGATCGAGAATTGCACACCTGAAATGTCTGAAGTGCTATCAGTTGAAGTGAAGAAACAACTTCAGGAAGCTATAAATTAGGACAGAAATGCTATCCCAGGTAAAACAAGAAATGAAAACCATAATAAAAGAAATACTAAGCATCTCTAAAGACTCAGATAAAAAAAAGAGGAGCATAGGAAAATGAGGGAAACCATGAATGAACAGCATAAGAGAGATTTAGAAATGTATGAAACAGATTCAAAGAGATATCCAGAAAATTAAAAATTCATTCAATAGCTAGCATGTTGACATGAAGGAAACTAAAGAAAGACTTTCAAAGCTTGAAGACAGGATTGTAGCCTATGACCGTGAAAGGAAAGATCTCTTAAACATTACAAGGTCTCAGGAAGTAACAATTCAACAGCTGGTGGACAACTCAAAGATGCATAATTTAAGAATTAAAAATGTGAGTGAAGAAGCAGGTGTCAAGACAAATGATATCAGGACCTTATTTACAGATATAATTCACGAAAACTTTCCAAGCATAAAAGAAGAATATGACATTCAAATAAGTGAGGCATATGGAACTCCAGCTAGCCATAACCAAAACAAATCTACACCCAGACATATAATAATCAAGATCCCAGAAATTCAACTCAAGAACAGAATATTAAAAGCTGTTAGAGAAAAGAAACAGATCACCTATAAAGGAAAACCCATCAGAATCACAGCAGACTTCTCAACACAAACCATCAGGTCAAAAAGAGGCTGGAGTGAAGTAATGCAGGTCTTAAAAGAAAACAACTTCCAACCCAGACTGATGTACCCTGCAAAACTTTCCTTCAAAATTAATGGAGAAACAAGATACTTCCATGACAAAGAACAACTCAAGGAATTCATGACCACCAAACCAACCCTACAAAGATTACTAAAGGACATTTCAGAGAGAGAGAAAAAGGACCATGGTCTCAGGAACAATGTCAGAGGGGGACCATCAAGTGGGGCCAGTTGATTGAATGGAGAGGAAAACTAGGGAGCCAATGGCAGGAAAATAGCATGGCAGAGACAATACAGTGCAAGAGGGCCTCGAGGCACTAATAGAAATAAACAGAGGCATAGTGGATCAGGAGACAGGATCCATCAATATGCTCTATGCAAGAAACACATTTAGCTAGAAAGAAAATTCATAGTCTGAAAGTCAAAAGAGAGAGAACAATGCCCTATGTGACAGGGAGCCAGAAAAAAAAAAAGAAAAATAGGGGTACCCTGCCCATTAATTGCAGAATAGGTAAGAAAGACATGGGATTTCATGGGGTGGAAACCTACTCAGCTATAAAGGAAGATAACCTCAAAGCTCTTGTAGGTAGATAGAGGCAACTGGTAATAGTGCTCATGGATGTAATGGATCAGAGTCACAAGAGTGAATTTTGTGTTGTCTCCATAGCATAACAACCTAAAGGTGGTAGTGGGATCCAAAATGCACAATACATATTGGGAAAGTCTAAGGGGAGGAATTATCTAAAAAGGGAAAGAAATGACCACTATTAATCTATTGTCTTGATTTGGAATTCAGATTGTATTCATTGTTCTGATTAGTTTCATTTTATTCTGATTTGATTGATTTTATTATACTTGATGGCATGGACAGCTATTTTAAAGATAACAAAATATATAATTGGAGCCATCAAGGATGTCCAATTATCTTGTTTAGACCCTGTATAGCTTTCAGTGTTTGTTTTGATTGATTTTACTCTATTCTTTATGGTTTGATTGTAGTATGTCTGAAGATGTAGGCAACTATTCTGAAGATAACGAATATTATGGTAGCCAATGCTGTTTTGCTAATATCTTGAAATTCTGTATTGCTTTCATTGTTTTGCTTTGTTTTGTTTATGTTTTGTTTTGTTTCTACTGTTTTAGTTTGTTGTATTTTGTTTGATTTTCCTTATCCCTGATGGTATGGGCAGGTATACTGCAGATAACAAGAGGCATTGTGGTAGCCTTACCAATTGCTTTTTACCCTGTTTAAAAGTCATGTACCACATTCATTGCCTTGTTTTGATTGACTTTACTCTGTTTTGTTTTGTTTGGTTGTATTCTTTTCAAAATAAAAAAAAAAAAAGAATTTCCAACTGCATTGACCTTATTACCCACTGAATAGCTTGTATGTACTTCTTCCGAAAGTTCTTGAAGAAACCTTCTGATTTCCCATTTCCATCTGGATCACTTGCATTCTAAACCTGCCTACGTACCTGCCATCCTGCAATTTCTTTTCATTATACTCTCCAGTGGTTCCTTTGTTCCGTGGCATGCTATCCTCTTTTTCTCGGACTCCTTTCTTTTTTGTCCTGGCTCCTGAAATACATACTACTCAAGGAGCTGCCCCCTGGGTCTTTTCCTATCCCCCAGGAAAAGTCAGTGGTAGAGTTTCTCAAGTTTTGCACTTTGTGGAACAGTTTATTGTTCACTCATCATTGACTGATGCGATGGCTTGGCGTGGAATCTTCTGTGCAGAATCATCTTCCACCAGAACACACCGCATTAAGTTATTGATGAGAAAGGACTCTGGTGTTAATCTGATTCTTAGTCCCTGGTACATACTCTTTTTAGGCTTGATGTTTTAAGAAATTCTTATCCGTCTTTGTTGATAAGTGTCACAGAAATTTATTTGTGCTTTTTGTTAGTATATTCAGTTGATCTCAGGAGACAATTTCAACCTGAAGGCCAGTGACTTTCTTCAGATCTAAGAAATGTTCTTTTCTGCCTTTTTTCTTCTCTTCTGTTTTTCCCTCTCTCTGGAGGTGTCAGACTTTCCAGATTAATGCTTCTTGTTTTGGGCAGCTGCTATCATATGTCTTTTTTTACATTGTGAAAAATTTGATTTTATTTTCTAAACATTCTACTGATTTCTTTTTGACCAACCACAGTTTTAAATTCCTCACAATACTCTGTTAAATTCTAACTGATCCTTTTGATAAGCACCTCTTCTAGTGTATGGGCAAACTGTCTTCACAAGTTCTCTAGAATATAAATTATAATTCAAGAAAGACTTTCTTGTCTGGTTGTTTGATTGGTTCTTAGCTCCCTGGATTGCTTCTATATCTTCCTGATTTCATTGTTCTGCTTTTTCATCTTGGTCACCCTCTTTGGGGTTGTTATTTCTTAAATATCTAGTGATACTTAGGTATTGGTTCATATGTTAAAATCAAAGATCATGTTGATTAATATAGATAGATAAGTTTCTTCTACTTTGGTATGATTTTTTTCAGTGTAACCTTAATGAAGAGTTGGCAGCGTTCTTTAACTTGTGAGTTAAAATGTCAAATAAAGCCAGGCGTGGTGGCTCACACCTGTAATCCCAGCACTCGGGAGGCTGAGACAGGCAGATTGTTGTGAGTTCAAGACCAGCCTGGGCTACAAAGTGAGCTCAAGGCCAGCCTGAACGGCATAGTGAGACCCTGTCTCAAAAACACCAGGGCCGGGGATCTAGCTCAGCGGTCTAA
>RJWT010003004.1:0-38204 GCA_004365215.1 Cuniculus paca
AATGAGGCTTTTAGGAAAGTTACTACGGTATAGAGGCAAGGGAGAAGAAAATGAGGAAGAAAAAGAAACTGAGCCATAGCAAAGAAATTGCTCAGCTACCATTATGGGAATACACACAGCCTATGTACTCAAGGAAATTTGAAGTTAAAGCTAAAATTGACCATATGTACACCCATATGCAGACATACTGGGACAGTGTTTGAACTGCATCAGCTTTGTACAAAGTTGTATGCAACAATGATCCCACACCAAAAAAGATAAACTAGAGGAACTTTCAGAACAAATACTGATACATTCTGTAGTAAAAAGAAAACATAATAGAGAGAGAGAAGAAATAAAAGGGTTATCCTATAATTGCTTAAATTATCTTTGAGTCTACTGTCTCTTTTATAAACCACAGGAATGGGGCCATGTCTCGTTACTTTACAAAGGACAGAGATTGAACGCATGATGAAATTCTCATTTGAGAAAATTATTGAAGTGCTTTGTTTTCCAAGTGCTAAAAATGAAAATAGAAGGCATCTGAAGGTCTAGAAGGCAAAGACAAAAATCTTTCCAAGATTGGCCAAGATGTCTAGCAAAGAACCAATTCTTTTTAACATGTTGCAGTTGCATTAGACAGATGAATAGATTTCATATCTTTAAAAAACTTTAACATTTGCAGCCAATTTTTCAAGACATTAATTTCTAAACAGGAGATGAAAGGGAAAGAAATCAAAATGCTTAATAATATTGCCAACTTCTTAAAGGCTTGAAGGAACTCAAAACCTTTGGAAAAAGCTCCTTGAAAAATGATTTTCAGACCAGTTTTCACTATTGAGGGGGATGGAACATTCATCAAATAA
Source organism: Cuniculus paca (assembly GCA_004365215.1). NCBI lineage: Eukaryota > Metazoa > Chordata > Mammalia > Rodentia > Cuniculidae > Cuniculus > Cuniculus paca. Next base: position 846 of record RJWT010003004.1, read on the forward strand.
CTTTTAGCTTCAATTTTCACAAAAGCTAGTTTGCTGATGGGTTGGATAATAAAATTGAAGATTTATGTAGTATTAACAGCTACAGTAAATCCTCATTATACCAAAACACAGGAGATAAATAGAGGGGGACAACCTTAGTGAATCAACTGACTTTGCATTACCAAAATCCTTATCAAAAAGAGCATAGAGTTTCCAGTTAGCTGGGGAAAACAAGCAATGGTTGTTTCTCATCAAATAATAAGCTACTTTTAGCAAAAGGGTTTGACTAAGAAAAGACAGAAAGCAGAAGGGAGATTAACATTTAATGAACTTTGCATAGGCCAAGTACTACATTTGATGATTTTTAGTCACTTATCTCACTAAAATGTGCCACAATGCTATGTACCAATAAGGAAGAGATTGGTATAAATTTTGGTTCCCAGAACTTTTATTCTACATTTTCAAGTCAGAATAATATAAAAAGCCTTCATTCTGTGCTAAGTAAACTATATGTCAACCTTGACAATGAAAAATTTGTGTTAATTTCTGTATTAGTAGTAATGTTACTTCCTCAAAAATTTCCAAGATAGGGCTAGTAGCCTAGTTCAGAAGAAAAGCATATGCTTAGCATGTGCAAGACTCTGGGTTCAATCATCATAAGAAAAAAGAAAGTCCCAAGATATTCTGAATACCTTGGACAGTGGAGTACCAAGACAGTCTTACTAATAGAAAAAGCAAGACGTAGATGACTATGGGGAGATATGAGTGGACAGAAACACCAAAATTCTGAAAGATGCTTCAAAAGTATTTTTCCTCCTTGCTCTCAATATTGATTAAACTAAATGAATTCAAGAGGCATTCAATAAGTGTCTGCTGCTAGGGGAAATTCTTAAGGAAAAAACAAATTCATAGCATTCAGTTTTCCAAAGTTACCCACATCTGAGCACTACTCAGGAATTTTCCTGCTCAGCATCTAAGGCTAATGTGAATAAATTCCAACTAGTCTACTTCAGAGGGAACATGCAAGTAAAAGCCGAGATGCAAGTAAACATACTGGTAAGTCAGAGACATGAAAACTATAGCTGGAAAATAAAATTTCCTTTGTATACATCCACCATTCCATCACTATAATGAAGGTACTAAATCTGTATCTATCATCTGCAAAAATTTTCTTGTGTTCTCTTGTGGAGTTTAATTTCTTTTTCTGTCTTTCTCTCTGTCATTGTCTCAGCTCTTTCACTCTGTCTCTATCTGTCTCCCCTCCTTTATTCCCTTCCCTTTTCTCTCCCCTTCTTCTTTTTCCTCTCTCTCTAGCTACAAGAACACTTCATGTAAGATCTGTCCTTTTTACGTAATTCAAAATATACACTGCCATATTTAACTATAGGGATGATGTTGCTCACTGGTCTCTAGAATTTATTCATCTTGCCATAAAGTTGAAAATTTTCAAATACTCAATTTAAAATCATTCTATAAACTATATCCTCCCACATGAAATATTTCTTTCAAGAGTCCTAAATATCCCAGCAATACAAAAAAAAAAAAAAACTTGAACGCAAAACTGATTTAACTAATTTATTGTTTCCAAAAGAATAACTGAAAAATCATGTAATTTTTTTTGTTTCATTTGCAAGCAGTACATCATCATCAGTGATGATATACTGCCCCTGGCTCCCGGGCTGCATACTGACCAGCAGAGAAGAACAATGAAATGGCACTGTCTTTGCCCATGCACATCTGGGTTTGGTTTTAAGCACTGAGCCATATAATAATGTCTGAATTTGTCCTTTAAATTAACATCCCATTATCATGTTTTCTGGCAGGAAACTGTGCAGATTGCAAATGGAGTTGGACTTAAAATTCAACAAGAAATTAAAGCAGTGACAGTTTCAACATTAAGTACTGAATTCTGCAGAGTCCTGCTGTAATCTGAATTATTTCAAGTTTTAGGGACAGAGAAAGGCAGAGCAAATTGGTTTTTGAGCAAAAGTTTTGTATGAAAATAGTGTTAAACAATGATGTTATTCCATCATAATATATGATCTTTTTAGTAACAACTAATTATTAATGTTCTCAGCTTTCTGATTTGATGTACTCACATTGGGCTCTATTAAGATTTCTAGAGACCCCAGCAATGAAATACTTATGGACTTCCTACACTGCTTTTTTCTTGTGAAACTCAAAATAAATGCAATAGAACCAATAAGACAGATAGAAAAGACTAATTTTGCCAAATATCAATGATTATATCACTAATACTTTTTAAGAGATTTCCTTTTGGATCCTTGGGTCCTGTAAGTATGTGGCTGCTCAGATCAATAGTTAATCTAACATTGCATCCAACATGTTTTAACTGTAATTTACTACTTATTACTCACTTCACATCTGTCTCAAAAATTGAATGAAAGTTACCTACCCAGCCAATTTAGGTGCCATGTCCCAGTTCCCTTAGTTGTTTTATGAATGAAGTTTTAAACAAAATTAGTCAATAGCTAAAAAATCATCGCATACATCCCTGTGCTCAAGTGCATAAAAATATATTTTGTCCATGCAATATGGCGTTAGAAAACAGACCATTTGGAGGAAGGAAATCAATCAAAAGTCTTCCTATGGTTTAAATTAATGAAATAGTTCCAGTCTGCCTTCAAAGTAGTTTTCAAAATCTTTAGCATGAGTTAGAGGACCCTTCAGAATAAGCCTTCCACTGACCCCTCCTGACTTATTTCTTAACCTTTCTTGTGCCTTAGGGTTGTAGTGAAATAAATAGTAGTCTCCCAACACATTGAACGATTTTCCTGAAACAGGCTATCTAGCTTTTGCCTAAAACAGCAATACTCAATAAAATTACAATGCAGGATATATAATTTTAAAATTCCTAGGAGCCATATTTAAATAAGAAAAAAAAGAAACTGAAAATTTAATACTAATATAATTTATTTAGCTCAATATATCTAAAACACGCATCAATTTGTGACTGATATAATAACACTAACTAGGTACCTTTCACTATTTTTTATACTAAGTTTTAAAATCTCAGTCACAGAGTGTTATCTTAATTCCATCTAACCAAACCAGCCATGTGGCTAATGGTTACCATATTGGACATTGCCAATGTGAAAAATCTTTGCTTTCCCTACCTTCTCACCTGCACTGGGGATGCCCTTCCTCATTCCCAGGTCTAGATGTCTATCCATTTACTACCACAGTTCTAGAGATGGACCCTCTGACAGTCCATTTATCACACTGCGTTGTTTCTTTGTACATCTTTATGTGCCAGTACACTCATGGCTCTCTGAACATGAGGACCAGGGCTTACCTAATTTTGGATGTCAATATCACCTGGCAAATGAGAAAAAGTTAGGAGTTTTCATTTATGTTAAGTGTCCAGGAAGGAACTGGTTCAACAGAAAGTTCTGGTTCTTTACTAAGTGCTTAGTATCTATAAGTCACCGTGTTAGTAAACAGTCGGTGCCTTAGAGTTTTTAGAACTGAATTTAAAAAGCAAAACCTAAAACAAACCCCAAGGGTTAAAACACTTACCAGTCCTTAGTTAATGTATAAAAATGTAATATAAGCCAAGTTGACATTAGTATTATTAAGATTTCCTTTAAAGAGAAGTGATAAAGATTGTCCTACTCAAAGAAGTAACTAAAGAATTAGTCAACATTTGAAACTCAAACGGAAGGCAAAGTGGTATTTACTGATGACCTCAAGAATGCTTTTGAGTCATCTAGACCAATGACCCTATTTGATGTATTTAGAAAGAGCCAAACTAACAAGACACCGCCTTTCCTTTCTTTACTATGGCACCAAATTAAGTATCTGGCACTAAATTATCTTTGAGAAAGAAAAAACAAACATGTCAATTATTTACATTATCTTGATTAAAGTGTCTTAACCTAGCTTGGTTAGAATTGTGTTCTTTTGCTGAAATGAGCAAATGTACGATGAAACTATTCATTTTCTTTAACGTCCTATTTGGGAGTGATCAAGAATTTTATAAAATATGAATTTGCAAATACTTAAATACTTTCTTACACACCTTCTTAACATGCTTTTCTTTTGCAATGATTAGCTATAATATGCCATATTAAAAGGCTTGGTAAACTATGTGGCAATATGTAAATTTGAGTAATTATAATTATTGAATAGACAATTAACTAAATATAGCAATGTTAGAAAAATTGAATTATTAATTTTCATTAGTCCTTGTAAGTGTTAACTAACAAAACTCTGGTAAATCTTAAAATCACAGCTTATTTGAAAGTTGAGAAAAATGAGGGAAATTGTTGTAATTTGCACAAAAGCCTTTGACTCAGTCTTAGATAGAGTCAAAATTAAGTGGCAGCAAACACCCCAGAACTTTAACCAAAATGTTCAGTTACATCTCCCTTCTCTTTCCCTGAGTGCCTGTGATTATCAAACATCTCATTTAACCTTTTTACTCCAGCTGGTAACATGGCTAATGCTCAATTTTTACTCCATTAGTCAGCTGTTTTTCAAAATTTTGTTGATGTTGGTGGGTTTTTTTAAACGCACTATAGACATTCAATCTTTATAGCGAAAAAATAATTTCCCTAAGCCTCAAGTTAGCTTCTATGCCAGTTATGGCAAATGCTACTTCTCACTGAACTGACTCTTAGCATCTAGCATAGATAGCAGGTGCAATGAACCAAAGAAATGCCACATCTGATTGATTAGCCCTCATTCCCTGGAGAACCATATTGAGCAAGGCCCTAAGGCTCCATAAGACGGAGAAGGGCAGAGTTCTGTGAATGATTAGAAATGTCTACTATGGGCCTAAACTGACATCACAGTATCTCATTTTTGTTATCCAAGGTCTAGTTGGATAAACAGCAGTAGGGAACTGGGCTAAAGTCTACTTACTAGCAGCTGCTGAAAAAGTATTGACTTTTATAGAACAAACAAGTTTCATATAACCTGGATCTTTACACAGAAAGATCAGCACTGTCTATATGTCAGGTGAATATAACACCCCATGGTAAATGGTGTTACAGTCAATAATGGGTTACCGAGAAGTAACTCATAAGAAATGCAGGTGCATCACCACCTACTTAGGTGTTGACTCCATCATAAGCAAGAAATGATGAATTTCTTAGCAAATCTTCCTCTATGACCCACTTTAAATCTAACACAAACCTGGGCTCTTCACGGACAACACAATCCTCAAGTCTGTCAAAAAGATGGAAGGTGAACTCCAACAGCAGTATCTCATCCTACTCCAGTCAGAAAAACAAGCAACCAGAAGTGCAGAAAAACTCATCCTCTGTCCAGATGAAACTATTATCCAACTGGATAAATCTGTACTTTCTTCATTTTTCAAAGCAAGGCTTGGAAACAGTAATGAACTTCAAAATGCAACTATAATCAGAAATGTACTGACTTAACATTTTTTTCCAATAAACTGTGTTCAGAGGGACCGAAAACTCATTGATATTTTAAAGTCAAAAGGCTGAATAAAATATTGCCTGTTTTAACAAAGCCTTAGTTTATTTTCTAATCTACCAAAAAAAAAAAAAAAAAAAAGAAAGAAACAGCCCACAGGAAAAAAAGGAACACTCTTTTAAAGAGAAAGTTAGCTCCATGCTGCTTACAATTGCTTTCTGCCTCTGTCTCTCCCTCTGTTTGGCCCTTTCCGATTCCCGCTTCTCATATTCTTTCCGGTATTCTTCCCTCTTCAGCCTTTCGTGCTGATACGCCTCGTAGCTGTCATACCTGGGAAACATGACTTCATCATTAAGTCAACCACCTCCATTTGTACAAGCAAAACAAATCAGAATTTGAGGAGGAAAGAAGGGATTTAGATGCTCTCTTGTCATCTAAAGGAGAGGGTACCAGGAGTCAGAGGCAAAGCACAGGCCTCATTACCTGGGCCTACGGCTGTAGGGCGATCTTGAACGTGATCTCACATACAAGGGAGAGTTTCGGTGCGTGCGATGTCTGTACAGGCTTGATTCATAGTAGTAGCAGGATCTGGGAGAGAGAAGAAAAACCAAAGGAACATTTGCAACTGCCACTTACTTTGGGTTTATCAGCACTACTGGATATCTTCCAGAATACTCTGCTACAACTGGTTTTCCCTTCCTAGCTACTAGTGAGATTTTTCAGAGACAGTTTGTGATCAGCAAGTCAGCTCCGAGGCCTGAAAGTGATGTGTTCTCTCTGTGCGTCTCTTACTGATGTTAACACCGAACACCAGGTCTTGTACACTGTCAGCTTTATCTTGCATGAATCTCAACTATCCTGGTGCGAGGCAGCTCTACAGGTAATGGAAAAAGTTAGATGAGCAAGTTTCTTACAAATTGCTCTTTTTGATCTGACTAGTTCAAGGCACTGTGCTCAAGGCTGAGTTATTTAAGAGAACGTGGAGAGAAAGGAATGTGTAATGACATTGTTAGCTTCCACTGTACTGTGAATGTGGTGGTAAATGTGGGTTGGCTATGAGTCTGAATACTTTCTTTGAATTTCTGGGAAACACCTTAGGCATTGAATAGGTTTTGACAGGGATTACCTTGCAGAAGATCTACTGCCTGGGGACCTTGATCTTGATCTGGAATATGGTGATCGGGAACATGACCTGTGTCGAGAAAAGGACCTTGAACGAGAGCGCATCCTTTGGGGTCTTTGAGAAAATAAGGATTTGGGTGATGACACAGAATCTCTACATGGAGAGTTAAAAGAAGAGCAGGAAGGCGACACATCAAACAAGGAATAGGATTGCGTGCCATCCCAAGGGTAGCTCAGTTTATCACTTTCATCTTCGCTGTCATCAAACAGGCCATCCATGGCTAGTCCTGAATTTATAAACATAGGTAGTTTGGAGAATTGTTCGTTACTGAAATCACTGTCCCTTAGTTCACTGGTCTTGTCTGCTTCGTCGTCAAAAACAGCTTGACTGGGATGACCGAAGTGCTTGTTCAGCTCAGCTCGGATTTCCTGGTCCTGGAGCTGTTTTCTAGTGCTGCAAGGAGAGAGCTGCTTGCTGGCCTCCAAAGTCTCTCTCAGGTAGCACTGGTCTGAATCTGTGGAAGAACAAATCTGCCCCTGCCAGGCAAAAGAGGCATCTTTATAGTCTAGTTGTCTAGAGTCTTGGAGCTCTTGTGATATATTAATAATTATTTCCGTTTTGGAATTAACAGACTGACAATAGTCATGGTCACCAAACAGCCGTAGGCTGGGCCGCTTAGTCTTCCTCTCCTCTTGTCCACTTCCGAGCACCGAGGACTTACTGAGTTGTGCATACAACTCAGATTGCTCGGGCCCCTTCTTGTTGGAGTTATTAACTTGGGCACCAGAAGACTCACTGTGCCGGGGCTTCTTTGATGGCGGTGGCACGAGGGTCTTGCAAGAGGACTTCAGCTTTGGAGAAGCCCTGAAAGGGTTATCCTGGTTGGCTTTATGAGGAGGAGTTGTAGGTGGAGTTAGGCCTAAGGGAAAAAAATAGAAAAAAATAAAAATAAAAAAGAAAGAGAGAGAGAGGAGAGAAAAGAAACAGAGACAATGTTCTTAAATGACAAGACACATTTCCTAACTTTTCCAAGATTTCAGACAAGGATCAAACCTGGTTAAAGAAGAAGAAAACTGAATTCATGACAAGACCTGAAAAACTGACTCATTCCCTAGGCCTCTGTCACCAACAAAAGATGGATGGATAGTGCCAGGTAGCAGCAAGAGCTGTGGTTATTTTGTATTTCGAACACTAAAGCTAACAAATTCTGCTTCCCAGAAAACATGGCTGTGTCACCAGTGGCCTTGCTGGCCTACGTGTTACCAATGCTAGAATTTTCAAGTGTATTGCATAGGCTGTCTGATGGAAAATCGACATAATGGGGCCTAGAAAACAGAGTGGCCTTGGTGGCATCTGTTTGTGAAGAATCTTGAAGAGGATGCAAAAAACTTGGAACTCTTTGTTCAATCAAGAAAATCTAAACTTGGAGCCAATGAATTAAGCAACTGGAAAAAAAACAAGATGGAATGACAGTAAATGTTTGGCAGGATGGGGAATGACACAGGCACTATTGAGATAAGTTCAGGAAAATCTGACCGCCAGGGCAATGCACAGAACTAGCTTCACTCCACAACTTGATGCCAACGATTCTTTGTCTCCACAGTTCATTAACTTAGTAAACCGTGGCTAATGTAGGTATAATACATTCTTGTAAGCATAACTAATACATTCTGTCTAAAATATGGTTCTGCAACAGAAACCTAAGTGAACAGCAACAGTAAATATCGCCATGCCAATGGACCATTTTATTTAGAGCACATAAGTGCGGGTGATGAGACGGAAGGATTGAAATGAATCCAACCTTAGGCAACTAATTAAATAAGGAAGGAATAAAGGGAGAAAGAGGAACACCTGTCAGTCCTTGCCTTTCCTACTTTGCCACAGAAGGGCAGAAAATTCCACTAGAAGCCAAGGTAGGAAAGTCTGGGAAGCCCAGTTCTTACCTCTAAGTTTTATCCCATCACACCAAGCGAGACTTACTGTGAAATGACTCCGGAGTCCAGGGGACTTTGAAGAAGGGCAGACTGGAGTTCAAATGACTTTATGCTTACAAGGGAACATTTTAGTTTACAATACACTTTCTATTTAGGAAGACGGGTGAACACTATTCAGCAAAAAGAGCTTCAAGTCTGCTAACAAGCCTGGGGTTAGACTTAAGGCAACTGCGGATTTCAAGGGGAAAAAAAATCCTACCTTACTGGAAAAAATGATATCAAGAACCAAGTAGGTCACAGGAAGCCACATGAAATTTTCATACAGAAAGGAAAGGTGCCGCCTTGCTCTCCTACTTTTATTGCAGGTGGAAGAAATTGATGATTTCCCCAAAACTATATGTTTTATCAGTACCGTATTTGGTACTTTTTAGTATTCACGGTTAATGCTACCTAACTAATGGAAGAAGGGTATAAAATGCAAAGGAGTTTAACTTTAGAATTCTACCCAGAAAGCTCAGAAAGAGAAATGAAAATGCAAAGAAAGAGGGATACTGCTCTCCCTTTATGCATGCCAGAGTCTCACAGGAGCTTACTTTGGTTAGCAGTCATGTTGGAGTAGCTATCCGTTCTCGGCAGCAGCCACGAGGGAGGTGACATCCTACTGAATGAAACACCTGTGCCCCTGAGGTACACTTCCCTTTTCCTTCATCTTTCCTACAGGAATGTTTATTACTCCATCTACAAAGTTCCTATATGATATGATCAAATTTCCTCTCTCTGTCTCTCTCCCTCTCTCTCTCTCTGTCTCATTTTGTTTTCCTTCTACACTTTCCTTCTATTCATACACACTGATTTCTATCACAGACTGCTTTCAATTACCAATATGGAAAATTTAAAGGTACTGACTCCTAGGATAAAAGTGGTGAGTTCTCCATTATTCCTCATGGAAGGATAAGATGCTTAAGAAATAATGACAAATGTGCTCTTTTTGGTGAGCAAATACCAGTCAAATATACCAAATGATGTAGCCCTTGAATTGGAGGAAAAGGTATTCAGCATTCTAACACTCAACTGCATAAATCTTTTCATGACCACTCCAGTTTAGGATGATTTTTATTTCCCCTAATAATTTACTGTTAGGCACAGTCACTTCATATAGTTCACACATTGCTGCGCATTCTTGCTTATCTCTTCTTGAATGTGAATCCTATCTTGTCTTTCCAAATGGATCATAAGCTCTTAGTGGGATTTCGCTGTGACTGATTTCTTCCAACATTGTTTCACTGCCATTTTTACTTTTATTTTTCTTGCTTCTCTTTTCACAGTGGATCTCACATCTCAGCTGCTCAAGATCTACTTAGAAAGCTGCGCAAACATTTTCAAAGACCTGGCCCTCAGACACATATGGAAAACCATGGCCTCTGCCTGTTGGACTCCCAAATATACCTGTTTCGACTCCCATGCTAGTTTTATAAAAAGAAATGCTAGACTTCAGAAACAACAAATTAGGACCTATCAAAGAGGGATGAGTTCTAAAATCAGCTCTGCTATCTAGGGATTTTAAATATAGAAATTCTTTTTAGTCTTGAAAATTCAAAATCCATGTCCTAGGACCTAAGCTTATTATTGCTTAAATAACTAGTTCTCAAATTACTCTTAGAAGTGACCACGTGCTGATTGTATTTTCTTTGCATTAAAAACAAAGCATTTTCCCTCCATCACAAATTAGATGGCCTGGGATGGCTGAACAGACGTAGTCACAAAACACCTACTGTGTGCTGGATGGTATTGTACATCAGAGACTGATATTTCAGAGATTCAGCTCCCAAGGACTTCATGGTTCACTTTTATGAAAAGGCAAATCTTTCGAATTTAAAATAAGTATATGTTTATTTGCAGATTTGCTTATTATCTATGGAAATACTCAGAGATGATCCAAATTGTACTGTAAGTGAAAATTAGCAGGGCTGTACATTTCAGCTGGTGTCCCTTGTTGACTCACCTAAGTATTACTTGCTTACTGGATGGCAGATACTTTGAGATTCTGTGTAGATGGGTAAGAGAAAGTAATTTAGATAATTTCCTGAACTTTTACTCTTTTCTCTTAACATCTTTAATCAAAGAATATCAGTGCAAGACTGAGAAATCTCACTGATGACAGGATTTTGTACCACTGAGTACTTTACTAAAAATCTATCTCCAGACATAGCTGAGATACAAGACAAAACAAAGCAAAAGTGAAGAGTACTGTTTTCTCTTAACATAGTGTCAAACTTTTTAAGAGCAGTTGATGGGATAACCAGCGCCTTACTGCCTCTGAATTAGTTGTATTTCTCTAACCTCGCTTCCTGTACCCACAATCTCTTTCCCCATGGTAGCAGGGTCAATACTCAATTCCTTAATGCTGCCACCTTTGCTCATCTTCCCACTAATCACCGGACTCTCAATTTCATGCCACAAGCCTAAATCAACAGAGCTAATGCTTACCATAACCTCCGGATTATTTCCTGCGTGTTGATTTTCTGGGGAATGTGTACATTTTGGTGTTGACAGTACAAGGTATATTCCATGCTCTCTCTTGAACTTAGCAGGTTTTGACAGATTTATGTGAGGACAGATGGCCATTACAGGCTGAAGGCTGACAAGAGGCAGTTCAGAGCATTGTTAACACACTTGCACAAACTCTCAGCAGTGCAGCTCTGTGCAGAATGTAATTCAGACTATAGCTTTTTTATTGCTGCCTATTTTCTTTTGTCAAAAGAGCCTGCTGTGCAGAGCAACAAATGGCTGCTATTACCCAGAATGTAATGGGTGTCAGACAAATCACGTAACACAAACAATCAAGAGTATGTAGGTCATATTTCAACGGAGCACAACCTTAGCAATATTTATGATTACTGCATTGAAATGTGCTCTATAATAAACAAGTACCTCTACATCACTCACACTTCTGCACTTCTGCACAGCAAATCCAGGAGAAGTGGCACATACTCTACAGTCATCTTTTTAAACAGCCCTTTTATTTAAAAAAAAAAGTCAGAGACAAGTTTTGTTTTTCATTATGTGCTATAAAGTGATTTTCTTTGAGGACTTCTCTTTGGGGTTTGTTTAATTGAATGACTCTGATAGATGTTGAAGCTCCTGCTCTGGTTCCTGTGTTCCGCTATCCAGCCAACAACTTCAGCAGGACTTTTTTCCTGTGTGTGTTATAGTTTATGACACTTACAAAATCTACTGCTAACTCTGCAACTTTCTTTTGAGTTTATTTAACAGCGGAATTTTGCTTGTGCTCCACACCAATTCACATAACTAAGGAAAAACATCGAGACATTTCTAATTTGCTTAAAAACTTACTAAAATGGGAAGACTGGGCAGAGAGAGGGATGCAACATGTCCTTCTCACATATTTCAGGCCTCAAGGACTTGGAGTGGGTGTCAGGAGTGCATAGGGAAGATTGATAATCAGAGGGTGCAACTGGCACCTCCATGCCAGCTGTTCAAGTATCTAGTTGATAAAGGCTCCTCTGTGCTCTCCGTGCCTCATCTCCACTTTCCTGGGACTCTCTTGTGCTTCACAGACGCAGAGGGGCCCCCCAAACCCCACAGGTACTCTGGCTGGTGTCCATCACTGTCACTGGTAATACCTTGCCTTTAATCCATTAACTATTTCTTATATCACCCCTGATTGCTGGGAGCATGCTTATTTTACAGTAAAGCTTCAGAACATTCCTAGGCCATGGGCCTAATGCCCCAACTCTTTCTAATGGAAAATGAAGGTAGTACGAATTGACTCTTGTGTACCTTCCCACAGAGCTGGTGCAGGGCACCTGCCATTGCGGGTGTCTAACACCAAAGCCTATAACTGATAGGAGAAAGGAAATGAATTTGATGTCCTTGGCTTGAAGGACAGTACTCAAACCATAATGGTAAAATATGCTTTCCACAACAGAAAACTGAGGACGAGAGGAATGATCATCACAGACACTGGGATGAAGAACAATGAGATTGATCCCAGTGTGGCAATGCAGGCTTGTAATTCCAGAACTCTGGGAGGCTGAAGTGGTAGAATCCTAGGTTATCAAGACCCTGTCTCAAAAGCAAAAACCAAAACTTAGGAGTGTTGCTTGGGAGGCAGTATAGTGTGAAGGCCCAGAGTTCAATCCTCTGTACAGGAACCAAAACCAGAAAAAGAAGGAGAGGAAAAGAAAAAAAAAAAAAAGACAAAAGAAAAAGAATGAGATTGAATAAGGACAGTGAAGGATATAGTTGAAACATGAAAGAAACTCTTGACAATGAGTGTCACCCAACACTGGAAGAGGCTGTGAAGAAAATTTGTTGGGTCTCCTTTTCTTGGACTCTTCCTGCCCAGGAACGGATGACATGACCTGTCAAAATCATGTTCCAGTTCTCTGATGCTGTGGTTTTTCCTTTTAAAGCTGCCAGCTGCCACTTGTATTTTACTTTGCTCTATTTTGTCTACGATATGTCACACACGAAACAAGTACATAGTAAAAAGAGACATCAAATTTATGCTATTTGTGGGAAATTCAGATGACGCAATATAAAAAATCTACAGAAAAGAAGTTATTAATTAATTGGTTAATAAGTGTCGTTTGACTGATTGCTGATTTAAATCATGAGAAAACGCTAAGTGAAAATAACATCAAATGGCATCTCCAATATGATTAAAATCATATAGAAAAATATTTACCAATAAAGGAAAAATTGCTAAGTCCCAGTTGTGTCAGGATGATGAGACTGCCAGTTATTTTGCTCTTCTTTGTTTCCTTAAGCATATGTTAAAGAGCTGTATTGCTTTTTAAATGTTTAAAGTAATAACAATAAAAACGATAAATAAATATACAAGAAATTTGGGGGACAATCTCTAAATTCTTTCATGTTGTGTGGTGAAAACCATCACCTTGTTGAACTTACATTACTTTGCCATTCCCATTTCAGAAACAATGACAAATATAAAAACAGTAGCACTCTGAAAAATCTCCATATGCAATGGATTTAAATGCCTTCTGCCAAAAGAGCATTTTCTTTCCTCTCATCTTGCTTTACTAACAGCTATTTTGAAATCAAATTAGTTTTTACACCTGTAAAAGAGAAGAATTTTTTTTTATCAGCCAAAATGAGCTAGTTTAGGACAATCACAAAGAAGTCAGACCAGCTGGCAATACCTAATAAAGCAAACTTCCTATCTCATTCCTCCTGTCTCCCAAAGACACTGCAGATGGGGCAGAGATATTATTCTGGAGGTCTTAGAATTTTGTTGACTCTTTACATTTCTTCTGAAATGTTTGGAAAATTTCACTAAAATTTGTGAGAGTAAAGAAGAAGATTTCAGGAGCCCTGGGCAACAGCTTGATTCTCTTCCTCTGCTTCAAACAAGCAGATTAAGTATGTACTGTAGAACAAGCATCAACAAATCAACAGTATGAATGCCGTTTCCACCCTCTGCACTCCCTGCTGTACCTATGGCAGACATCACTAATTGATCATGACATTCCCACTGAGCATAGACTTGGCCTTAGAATCTTTCTCAGTACAATGCTCCTGGCAGCCAATACCAATCAATGACACTTGGCAAGTGAAATGAAACCTATTTAACATAACAGATGTCAACTACTATCTTTATAGTGTGGCTTTAAGAAACAGACATACTTTCTAGTCAGACAGATGTGCATTGAACCCAGAGTCCATCACAGAACTGGTGACAATATAAAAATTTTTTCTCAATAACAAATAGCCAGGAAATAAAAAAAAGTAATATATATAAAATGCCAATTATGGGGTGATTAATCACCAAAATTTGCAGTACGAGAAGTAGTTGTTGAGAGAATACGAGAGAGCTCTTTTTTAATGTTTGATTGCTAAACCCCATACCTACACCAAAAATAATATTGTAGTCTTATAGCCTCTCAATTTTTGCAGATTTATAGGAGGGGCACCACAAAAATGTAAGAAATAGCTTCATATATGAGAATACCAGAGGACAGAGCAGCAAAATCGATATTAGGGATGGATGAAGATAATCAAAAGCTAAAAATTGTGAAGTAAGGTACAATGGCCTCAGTAGATAAACTTAACTGAGAAGGCAGTCATTAGTTAGCCAACATTTCTTGTGCACTTGTACAATCTGTCGGCAATCATGTTTTAGCTCATTTAATCCTCAGAGGGACTTAAAGAAATAAAAATATTGTTACAATGATCCTAAGTCTTAGAGAAGTTGAGTCAATTCTTCAAAGCCATGTGCTAGATGAAGAAAGAAAGACTCATATTTTGAATGTGGGTTTGTCAGTCATAGAAACAAGGTATTACACAGCATTACTAAGATATGCTATCTACTCTTAAAAAGTCGTAAGAGTATACTTTCATTTGGAGCTGTGCTGCTTATAAAGTGTTTCAATTCGGGGTAAATCACATACGTTTGCCATTTTGTATGTAAAAGTTGTTGATTATTGGAAAAACTATATGTCAGTTTATATTTTATTTCTCTAAGTCAGACAGTAATTTCATTTGTTAGGTATAAATAAGGCCTTAGAATTAAGAAAACTACGGTTAAGAAGAAATCGAGGATACAGAAAAAAGACCTAGCAATCAAAAGAGTAAGGAAGGATGGAGTGTGTGATCCACCCTGTAGTCCCTTATTGATTTAATTATCCATGCCAAGATCATTGTCATCTGAGCATCTTTTTGGTTTCCTGACTTTGTTTCTTTCCTTACATAAATATCTTCTCTGATTTCCACTCCTAAGCATCAAAATCAGGGCTATTTTCCTCCCTTAAGAATTCCCAAGGCAGATTAGCCTATAGAGTTCAATTTCCTAAAAACTCCTTTCCATGAATCACCTGTTTATTCTCTAGGATAATGGTATCACCTTCGAGTTTCTTTCAATCTGTTTTTCCCAAAGTGTTTAACATTGAAGCCATATTACTGTCTTCCCTCTGAGAACTCCTTTTCTTCCTTAGTGATTCACCTGAGGTACAATCACTGATTGTCACATCTTCTACTATCAAACAATACATATTACTGAAGATTTTTAGGGGAAATGAAGACCACAGATACACATTGAATAGCAATTCATACCCAGAATGTCTTTCAAAAAATAACATTTCATCCTTGTCTCCTCCTTGTACTATCCTCAAAGCAGGTTCCAAACTTCACCTTTTAGACACCTTTTAGACTTCACCTTTTATCCTCCTAGTTCCTTTTCATCTATTTGTTTTCTATAGTTCTAAGATACTCCTACAATGTAATGCAATTTGGCTGTATCTCATTTTCCCCACGTTACACCAAGACAGTTATTACCATATTGCACAATAAACCAAAATCCACTCTCAAGGCCCGTTTTTTTGGGTGGCAAAACAGTACAATAAATATTTTTTTCTTTTCATGCTACTTATTAATGTGTTCTTTTCTCAATAGGTTATAAGTATATGTCTTAAATATGAAAATGTTTATTTAGCACCAATTAAGGCCAAGCACTATGTTCCCTGCACTACAGATTAATCTCTTAAGTCTTACACTTTCTGTACACAATCCAAGACCTAAAGTATTGCCAGCCAAGAGCAGGTATTAAGAATATGTTGATAAAATTTTAATGTATCCAACAATCTTTCAATAGTACTAAAAATAAAAGATTTTAGTAAGATAAATATTGATTCACTGACAGATGTAAATCCAGAGGAGAAAATTTTATAGATGCTTAGTGTTAACATTGTTTCTTCATAAATCTCTACTTGCCTTTCAATATAGTAGGGTGCTAAACTGTCAAACTTAAAAAGTAAATTATTTAAAATTAAATATATGGAATAAGGATGGAGCTCAATGATGGAACACTTGCCTAGCATATGCCAGGACCTGGGTTTTCTCCCCAAGCACCACCAAAATAGGTAAAATAAATAAATAAGTGCATGCATGTCAATCAGAAGAAATGTTCAAACTTCTGCCATAAAGAAAATGAAAATAAGCATTTCTTTAGAATACAATAGTCTCGATAGAAGAACTACAAATTAAATAACATATACATGCTTATAAATTACAAAAGCACTTTAAAAATGGAGATACCAATGCTACCAAAGATACACAGGAGAAAAATGGACATTTTGTGCTAATAGGACTATAAACAGACCCTTTTTGGAGAGCAGTATCTCAACATATATACCAGAAACCCCTATATATTTATACCCCCATTTTTGGCCTCAACAACTATTAGCATCTATTTTGAAAAAACAAGATAACATAATAAATGAACAAATATTTCCATCACAATGCTAATTCAAAATAAAACATTATAAAACAATCTAGATATATCACAATAGGAATATGAGTAAATAAATTTTGGTATTCCTAGTCAAACTAACACTATACAGTACTCTGAAAGCTAAAAAAGAACTTGAGATGGCATAAAATTCCCTATTAAAATGCTAATTGAAAAACTGAGGTACAAATTTATACATGTACTCACAGAATAATCACAGATATTTGAAAATATAGATCAAAACAGTGCTATGAATATCTTTATATACTAAAACTAAGAATAATTTTAACTAGTTTTTATTTTTGACATTTTTGTAGTAAACTTACAATATTTGTAATCAGAAGATATTGTTATTGTTATTGAATAGAAAACTTGGCATTGGTACATACAATGTAAGCTGTCTCCCACTCTTAAAAATGAACTGAAGCCCAGAATATTCTCAACATTACGCTGCCAGATACTTTTTCGGCTCAGTTGTTAGCAAGAGGCATAATGGTATATTTTTCCAAACAAGTTAATGTTCATTGCAACTGTGATTGATGTTCTATAAGATGGTAAAATTCTATGTAAATGAATGAAACATAACCATGAAAATTTTTTTATAAAAATACAATAAAGGTAAGTTGCTAAAATAAATATTGTCACATTCTCCATGGAGGGTGATATTGCAAAACATTGGAGAAAAATCACAAAAATGTAAGTAGACTTTTCACTAAGATTGTCATACAAATATTTTTAATTCTTTTTCTTCAAAGTACAAGAAACAAAAAGTAGATACCATCTATCATATATTATTAGCATGATCTGTGCAAAAAGGATGAATGAATTCCCAGAAACCACACTTAAAATGAAGGTAAAAGACTCTGTCTCCTACCAAAACTGTGATATTCAAGTGTATATTTATACATTTTAAACCAAAGGAAAATGATAAACTGTATATGCTTGAACGAAGTTTTTAAATCCACTAATTAGTAGTCCTTCCTGGTCAGATAAGAAAACTTCTATTGCATTTGGTAAGTTCATACAAAAGTTACTTATACTCATATATATGTTATAATTTATTTAAGAAATCGTGTCATGTATATGCTTAAAAGTTAATATGCGAACATATGTGTTTGAATATAAACATATTTGTGTGTACATACATGTGTGTGAGTCTGCATACACACACACCATTTATATATCTTGAAATGAACTGTTCTACTGCTAGATCAAATCATGCAATCATGCAGTAGACTTTTCATAAGGAGCTAATTTAGCAAACTCAAAGTGTGAAATTAAACTTAGTGACAATGACCATGGTGCATGTAAACACCATAGTTCTGGATGAAAGCATCTTTGTCTAACTTACTGTTCCTTTATTCTTATCAGGAATGGACAGAACCAAGGAATTTCTTGCACAGACAGCTTGAGATTGAGTCTCTTCTGGGGTTCAAGTACCCAAACCTAAAGCACTTAGTACAAAAGTACCATTTACAACCAACTCGAAAGTTTGCATAGGAACTCTTCGATTAGTCCAACTTTCAAAGGTTCTTCTTCCTCATGTTAAGCAAAGACTGGCTAAAGGAGTTCAGAAGTCCCAAATGACGAAGGAAATTAGTCTTGTTCACAAACATATAAAAGTGTTTTGTTTTGATGAATGGAAATATATTCAGTTATCTCCTTTGTTGGAAAGATATAAAAGTAATGACATATACAGGATAGCATTATTCTATTAAGCATGGCAGAGAGTAAAAAAATATTTCAAGTGAAGTATTGATAATTAGTAAACCTGAATACTAACATTTGTTCCTTACTTTGTAGCTCAATGATCTTGTGCAAGATACTTAATAGTTTGAAACTTTATTTCCCCATTTTAAAAATTAAAAAACAACCAACATCCTCATGAGGTCGCTGTGAAATTAACCAAAACCACTTACAACTTGGTAGATTTATTGAGTGAAAGATCAAAAGTGTTCATTTCCTCTCTTACAAGTTCTGATGTTTTAACCCAAAATAGGGTTCTGTGAGGATCCATAGGAAAAAAAATGCATCAGAAAATCTGGCGAAGCTCTGACACACAATAAATGTCTTCTCTTTAAAAAATACTTTGAATTCAGTACTTTTTAAATAAGCAACTAAAAGTATTTAGAGATAATTTCTTATTCAATATTGTTTGTTCTCTGTTTATTCCATTGATCGCACACACTCTATTATCTTACACACACACACACACACACACACACACACACAAAAGTTCTGAGTGACTTATAAGGCTTACCTGCAGTTCCAGAGAGTTCCACACTTAAGGTTCGCTCAATAGTCTTGTTCTCAAATGGGGAACCCTTGGGGTCACTGGAAGATATGGCACATTTATAAAAACAAACTGAAATGGAGTTGCTGTAGCCAAATGTACTAGAACCCCCTTCCCTGCCTGAAAATGGTTGCATTTCTTAATACTTACTTTGGTGACTCTGGGGTCAGAGGAAGAGATAAAGTTGTTGGTTTGGCTAAAGGGAAAAAAAAGAAACTAATTATGAAATATTGAGTGGTCTTTCTACTATAGTCAATTTGGAAACAGGATCAGAAAACTGGAAGACTAAACTAAGGAAATCCCTAAATACTGGATCAAAGTCAGATAATAGTCCGTTATGCTAAAAGAAATTCCAAGCAACATTTGCATCAGTAAACTATCATTCAAAATGCATACAAAAATGGAATTTTCCCAAAAATGTACCATCCTGTTAAGGATACAAAATTTGCATCATACCATCAGAGAAAAATAATGTTTTCTGTTTTAATTTGGAATACAGTACACGGTTTGTTTAGACAAGAAAACAGCTGAGTAACTACAAGGCAACAGAACGTTATGAATATTCAGTTGATTTTACTCCTAAAATGTATAATTTTATATCCAGCCCCGAGAATAGGTTATTTCTGTGAGGCCAAAGCTCAAGCATTAACCATTGTATTCACTGAAAATTAACAGAGAGATGGCAATAAATTGTGGGCAGTGACCCAAATGGCTTAAATTGAGTTCAAGTTCCTAAATCTGCCAGACAACTAAAGTAAGATACGAAGTTTATCAGTTGAGAAATCTATAGACTTGTAGAAAGAGCTCGTTACTTCCTTTTAACCCTTCTTAAGTCTCACTTCCTATAGGAGATACAGTCCAATAATGAAGAGAGAGTAGAACCTTCTAAGTCCAGTATTTCAATTCCTTCTTGTTAAATTTGCAAATGCAAGATTGAACAGTAAACAGAGAATAAATGATGAGAAACATATTTGAGGTGTACCTCCACATAATGTATGGATACAGAGATATGTTTATCTACAGAGATATAGGTATGCAGGTTTATGTCAGTCTCTTTCTCACTAAATAACCACTTTCAGAAGGTCAAAAGATAATTATTTATGTAATGAAAATTATAGAGTTGAAACCAAAAGTGTCTTTAAAATAAACTCTCTAACTTTATGGACAAAGAAATGAGACCTAAAGATGCCAAATGATGTTTGTAGGGCCATAAAACTTGTTACTTAGAGAGTCGGCCAACATAATGCTTCCTTTCTCCCATTATCAAAAGAAATTGTATTCAACAGACTTTAAAGTAAATTAATCATCCTCAGTAATTAAGGTCCTCTGAAATGTGGAAATATTATTTATGTCCAAATTAGTCTGAAATTAGGTACTTTACTTGGATAACTGCTATTTACATATTTAATCTGTAGGTTCAGATTTAGTTTTTAAACAATTGAATGGTATATCATTTATCCAGTGTGTATCTAGAAATACAAAACTCATGCTGTCTCCTACAAATTGGGTACACCAATTAATTAGCTTTCACATATACACAGATAAATGAACTGATTTTACATAAATTTTTAAGTATGTCTAATTTAATGAGCCTTTCTAAAGGAATGCATTTATGAAGGAACTTTACACACTTTTATAGTGTTCAACTAATAATTAGAATAATTCATAAAGGTTCTATAGAAAATATATCTAGATATAGAACTAAGTGCTATATCACAATAAACGTACATTGAAAATCAAGAGCTGAATAGTCAGGCATGGTGTCTTACACCTATAATCTAAGCACTGAAGGAGGCTGAGGCAAAATTATAAATTTAAGCCCAGTCTAGGAAATTTAGCAATTTTTGGGACCCCAAATCAAAATTTTTTTAAAAAATTGAAAAGGACTGGGGATGTGTCTCAGTGCAAAGGCCTTGGGTTCAATCTGCAGAGTTGGAAAAAAAGAAGGAAGGAAGGAAGGAAGGAAGGAAGGAAGGAAGGAAGGAAGGAAGGAAGGAGAAAGAAAGAAAGAAAGAAAGAAAGAAAGAAAGAAAGAAAGAAAGAAAGAGAAAGAAAGAAAGAAAGAAAGAAAGAGAGAGAGAGAGAAAGAGAGAGAGAGAGAAAGAAAGAAAGAAGAAAGAAAGAAAGAAAGAAAGAAAGAAAGAAAGAAGGAGAAAGAAAGAAAAAAAGAAAGAAAGAAAGAAAGAAAGAAAGAAAGAAAGAAAGAAAGAAAGAAAGAAAGAAAGAAAGAAAGAGATCAGAAAATAAAAGTCCAGTTTTCAACATATAGGGCAAGCTCTCCGAAAAGCAGGAAGATGACACCCAAAATTCTGATATTTGGGTACAGGTAAGGCCAAGAGTGATGGGAGAAGAGGACTCAGCTGCGGCCATATCTGGCACCAAAGGCACCAAAGGCAAACAGGAAACGAGAGTCTTAGGGAAGGTGCAGCCCTCAAACCACATTCAGAACTTAATTCCTGAACAAACTCAGGCTTACATAGGTTTCCCCTGGAAAAACATTGACTTGGGTTACTGGGAATTTAATGAACACTGTTCCTAGGACTGGTTGTCCAGAGACTGCTGGGATCCTTGAGGGCAGAAATTCATCTCTTTCACCAGATCATGTTGGTTTTAGATAAACACATTAAGAAATGAATGAGTAAACAAATGTGATAACAACATACACCAAAAATATCCTAAGGAATTGAAAAGCGTGTGACCCCACAATATTACAGAAAGCACACATGAAAGTCAATGAGACAAATTACAGCACACTAAGAAAGGAAACTTCAGAACATCACCCTCGTCCTTATCATCTCTGTTCATGTAATTTCTACTTTTTGATTTTGAATAATAACTTATACAATCTGGCTTGGGCACTTATTGGTTATTAATAACCTGCCATGGTTGCTTTCTTTTGGGTCTTTAATAACTACAGAGCATTTTTTCCTTTAATCAGCAAGCTCTCTTCTAGGATAAGCTTTTTAGGTCTCGCCATAGATATAAACCTTAAAAAAAAATCCACATGTAGCTGTTCTAATATATCCTCCAGGGGCCTATTTAATTTTTCACCACCATGATCTACAAAAGCTTATAGTAATATTTAGTGGCAAGTAGACTTTTAGAAAGCCTCAAAATTCAAGAAGGACTCTTGCTCCCTCCAGGAAATATAGAAATTTAGACCATGCGGTGCTGAGCTGGGTCCCCTGATCACAGTGTCGTGCATCTCAGGACTTTAAATTTAGCTCCAGAAAATGAATACATGACTCCCGGGGGAGGTGAAGAAAAGCATAGTGATTTCTAGAGCACGTCCAGCAAGCTGCCCTTTATCTGAAACCTTCAATTCCGTGATCCCCTCAGCATGAGGGCGCCTCAACTCCCAAAAGCTGTACCAGAGTTTCCATTTAGGAGCTAATATAAGCAAAGGCAATTTGGCCCATTTTGCTAAATACAATCTCCCCAAACTGACAGAAAGAGATGGACAGTGAATTTGACATGTCCACCAGGGAAAAACTAATTGAGGAGCAGTTTAGAATATCAAAGGAAAGTTCCCCCAAATTCTATGCTCATGGTGAGAGACTGACGAGGGAGAGGTATTCAAAACACTGGGATAGAAAATACTTATTAAAAGCAGCAGCAACAACAGCATACCTGTATGAAATAATCATGGTTCAAAAGAGGGGTCAGGGGCTACCACTCTGCACCTAGAAGGAGCAGTTGGAGAAACAAAAGGAAAAAGAAGTGGATGTTTATAATTGCTATTTTAGAATACGCCTCCTTCCACCACAATATTACAGGTAGAAAGTGGAAGCTGATATATTTTTAAAGCAACAGTTACTTTCAACAAGCACTCTTTGGACCCCCTAGACTACAACATTTTCAGGGAGAAGAGCCAAAAAGAAAAGAAAATTATGACTTTGCCGAGAGAGATTTCCCCCAAATCTCCCCAGTCTGCCTCAGAAGCATCAGGCCTCTAGCAATATATGGGAATAATAAAAATCAACGCAGATGTTTCATTGGGTCTAGGCAATATTTTTAATAGAAAGAGCAAAATATTCCAGAATTTTCCAATCTTTTTGTACAAAATAAAAACTTTGAGCATACATGTGGTCATAAAAAAGAATTCACTTAATAGTCAGTAGTGGCTACGTAAATGGTATTTACTACTTCTTAAGGTATGGAGAAAAAATCTATGGTGCCTCATTTTTTTCCATCCCTGGAAGGGAAAAAATAAAAACTCTTTAATGAATTGGCTAGCCTGACTTTCCCATAACTTCAGTGATCTCAGCAGTTCAGGGAGTCCTACAAATCTTTGGGATGTTGAAATACCTCCCCGCACCCTCTGACCAGGTAAAACTTCAGGTGTCTTTCTGGGGTCTTGATTGAAACTCCCATCAGGTGAACAGGACATATTCAACCTGTGTCCAGGATGAATTTTCCTCCTCTATAACAAAGTGTGCTGAACTCTCCTTCCACAGAGAGACACTGATGGAGTGGACTGTGTGTGCTTTGCCACCTCCCCAGCAGAATTCTGGTCCCAGCTTACCTTGTACATGTTGCGACTGCGATTGTGTGTGGGACTTCTTTTTGGAGGTGCATTTGTCTCTGCTGCTGTTCCTGTTCTCTGTGGGTTTGGTGTGAGGAGGGTCATCATTTGTGGTCAGATACTTGAGAAGCTCTGAGCAGGGACGTCTTTGTGGCTTTTGCTGTTGACAAATGCTCTTCGCTTTATTGCTCCATGAATTCTCAGTCTTAAAAACAAGGCATAAAGAAAGCTAAAATTAGTGAACTGAACCTTATCAGAATGGATATAGGTTTTTTGAAGAGATGAGATTCTCAGTGAAGTGTTCAGTCTAAGTGTACTAGATCTATGAGCTGTGAATAATTGTTTGCAGAACAAGGAAAGAAAATTACATTTAAAATTCCTAAATGACATTTATGCAGCTTTTTATTTCATTTCTCCTACATTTCAATGTTCCTACTCAGCAACATGTAACTAACAAGACCCTACAGCGCCTTTACTGTGAATAAAAAAAAAAATAAGCTGGTTTAAACCTTAATTTACCACTGATTGCAGAAGCCCAGTATTCACAACTCTCTTAAGTACCCCTTAACGCTCCGTTTTCACTCACAGTGAATGGCAAGACAAACACTGTTTAATACAGCCTGCTAACCGAATTATGTCACTGCCAGCATTCTATCCAATTAATGGCAGAGACAGATCTTTTGCAGTGATTCCAAAGCAATCTTTCTTAGGTTAGACAGCTGGCAAAACAGCCATCCTGCATTTTAAAGTCACTCATAGATAAGACCATACTATCGGCCCATTCTATTGTACCCCACGTTACTGCACGTATTAATCAAACAGGCAAAGGATTGCACCCAGTGGCACTTGCACTGCAATTACCTGAAGATCAAACATATGTGATATGTTTGATATGATATCCCTACTTTTGAGGAGTTCAAGTGTTGCTTTTGGAAACCCATTTTATAACTGTCCCACCAATAAGAGGTAGCTACAGTATCTCAGTTGAATTTATACATAGATAACTTCATCTGCTTTACAGCTTCAAGCAAAAGCCCTTTGTTACTGTCCTTTCATATTAAAATGTTGATGTTTGTACCTTAACAACTGCAGGGTTTGTTCTGATCCTGTGATTGTGGTTTGCATGGTTCTGGGTACTGACACCACTGCATTCATTATAACTCAGCTGAGTGTTTGCCGGGGCCAGTAAGAGCTTCTTAAGCTAGAAACACACAAGGGAAGGAGAATACAAGACAAGTTATGCATCCTCTAACAGTTAGAATATGTCACTGAAAGTTTTCAAAAAATTACCTAGTTATAATGATAAAAATAATTCTATCACTCTTTAATTATAACACACTTTACCACAAAGGAAACGTTTTTTAAATAATAATAGTATGTTTAGCCCCACATTGCCAACTATGAAAGTATCTACTTTTCCTGCATTTGAGACTTGGCATTGTCACTCAATATTTTATAATTTATTTTAGATAAAATAAAGCAATCATTCTTAAAATGATTTCCAAATCACTGCTGCATAAATTGAGAAATGTTCCCATGCTAAGTGAGGAGTTGAGAATAGGAGTAGATAATGCGCTTTCCCTTCTAAAACCAAAATAAATCAAGTGTCGATAAATGAAAGATTCCATGATGGCTTGAACTGTGTTTCACAATCTACTATACACATTTACTGATTCAAACATATAGGAGAAAGCAGAGTGGCTATCACTGATTTCAGAAAGGAAAGAAAGCATTTAGAGTTCTGTAACTTAGCCGTAACTTAAATGTGGGCAAAGCATCTATTATTTCTTGACCTCTGTTTCTTCATTTGTCTAGATGACTCTCAAGGACTTCCCTGCCATGACATGCCAGATGTCTCTGAGTCGATGACCCTCCCAATTGAACAAATGGTGCAGATGAAAATCACTAGATATTAACATGAAGAAATTAGGGTACTAAGCAAATGCTACTGATAAAAGAGCAAGTAGAGAATAAATAAAAGGCAATTACTTGTGAAATATTCTCCACAAGACCAAAAATCTCAAAATATAAAAAATCACCTAAAGTCTCCATACGTCTCTCTGTATGTTTTGTTTGTTTTCTTTTTTTTTTATTTTTAAAGCATAGAGATATGAGAAAAACAACCTCCAAATAGCATGTCAAAGCACATTATTAAAATCCTGATGATGGCATTCTATAATTTACACAGCATGCTCTTACATCAGATTTATGGTGAATGACAAATGACCACCATAGATGAGAAGGTAAACTGTGTCTTAGAAATAAATAAAATTCTGATCAAGCACTGCGTTGAGAAGAAACTTCACTCTTCATTGCCAACACCTTCACTCTTCATTGCCTACCATAAATTTAAGTAACTTAGGTTGCAAATGTGCTATTATTTTTCAATCATTATAAGAAATATGGATCCATGGATCCAAAGTCTTAAAATATTGCATACTCCTGTATCCATCAATTCTATTTATAGAATTGTATGCATAAGATAAAAATGCAAACATGTCAATTATTATATAAGTCATAATAGTGAAAAACAGCAGGAAAACCCCATATATCCAAACATAAGAATTGCTTAATAAATTGCAATATTTCCTCACAATACAATTTTATTCTGTACAACCACTAAAAATTAGGCATATAGCTAAATTTCACCCTCGTGTTCATGATCTATCTTAAATCAAAAAGAGACTCTGATCGTTTTACATTAGAGGTTTTTTGAAATCATGGGTGAATTTTTAGTCTCTTCCTTCTAGTTGTCTACTTTTTCTAAGTTTCCGCCATGGAGAGAATACTACAAAATAAAAGTACCACACATAAACAACAAAAGATAGCTTTCCAAATGAAGTAATACTACTCAGAACTCTATTAGCAGTATTTTTATACAGAGGGTCACAGGATTTGCAACTCTGAGCTTGCTTAGGGAAAAGTTTTGGCATCGGTCTAAATCAAAACTCCAAACCTTATTGTTACTACATCATACCCATGCAGTGGGTAGCCAGAGGCAACTCCGTTTTCTGCTAAACAGTAGGAAGGGTTCTTACTAGAGATGGCTCTTCTGCCTCCTGAGGCGGAGGGGTGCCCTCAGGCATGGAGGAAGGACTGGCCTCGTTGTCAGTGGTCACGTCTCCATCTGTCAGTGCGTCAAATGAGGGCAATCCGTCTTCATCCACAGGGAGACTGTCCAGTGTCTCTGTGAGGACTGCTAGCAAGTTGGCTTCATTTTCTTCATCTATCTTCTGCAAAAACAGGAAAAAAAAAAAAGAAAGAAAAGAAAAACCCACAGAAGTGAGTTGACTCTGAGAGTCAGCTTACACTATTAATCAGCATAGGCTGAACATGTCTAAGCTAGTGAATAAGTCGTATGTGAACTCTTGATTACCTATGCAAGGCCCCCAAGATCATGTCCTACTCCAACTCCTAGCTCACTTAGGGTCTGAGTCACATCATTAATGAGTAACTCTCCTGTGCAAGCCTCAGCTTGCTGACGTCTAAAATTTAGCAAAGTGTTAAGTCAATGGTTACTATTGCTGTAAATGATTCTGTCTTCCTCAGTCATTTTCTGCATGTTTATCTCTTCTTCCCCTAACCAAAAGAGTAGATTTAGAGACTCTCAGGGCTGGAAAGAATCTTAACCATCTTCCACTCCATCTTCATATATAGTGTTTAGATCTGCACGGCACACCCCCTGAAATGTTTAGACACCTTCCAATGGAACACCACTAGAAACTTAAGAGAATCTGTATAGTTTTATAAATCCAATTGTAATCTCATCATCAAACACTCCAAAATCATTTGTTTTCTTCCCTGATATCTCATAAATCTCTATACCTGCCTATTGGACATCTGTACCTTATAATAGCTCCCTCCTCTCCAAAACTTAAACTTTGGATCTTTCACAACAAAACTGTTACTTAACTTGAATTCTTCAGTTTAACTAACAATTTTTATGAAACTCTGGAAGTTCCTCCATGACAACATCATGCTAAGGGCTGATGATGCAAAAAGCAATAAGACAAAACTCTATCCCTCCAAGAACCTTCTGGTGGAAAGAAGAACCTATAAACAATTCACTACAAATGATAATAATATTTTCGTTACTGTACAAAAACATTCAAAGACTCTCAAACTAAGGCTTAGACGCCTTGTTAACAGGACAATGTATTATGTTCTACACACCTGGACAGTCAGTGCCGATGTTTGGTACGCAATATAGATACAGAGTCAGTGACTACTTGCTGAGTAATTCATTGATCTGCATTTATCGCCAACGATGTATATCGTGCAGATCGTTTTCTTTTCCTTCTTTTAGCACTTCACATTGTTTGCCCAATTTGACCTGCTTCCAAATTCTTTTCTTTTTTAAGTTCTGTATTCTATGACATTAGCAATGTGGGCTAAATTATCCCACACAGATTCTATTACAAAATGCACCTAAGCTGCTGACATCTAATGAAGCCAGCGGTGCCCACACTGCTTTCTCTCTAGCACTGAACTCCAGTTAATTGACCTGACAAAATTACAAGAATCACAGAATAAGACAGCTAATCAGAAAATCAAATTGTATTACTAGAGAAATTAGGCAGGGCTTTATCACGTATACATTCTATTTTCACACAAAAATTGTTTCCCTCATTACTGCTCTGCCTCTATGCAGGAGAAAAACTATAGATTTCTTTTTCTTTGTGATTCAAGAGGCCAAGAAGGGCCATTTTCACTGACTGATGGTGGACTCTCACTGACATTTTTTACATTTGCATAATACATCTCCATACTACCCCTGCATCTGAGATCCTGAGTCAACTAGATGGGGCACACGTGATGTGACAATGGGATGAAGGTATGGTCTCTAATAAAGAAATAAGTCCTAACCCGAAGTGGGAGCTGTTCATTTCAAAATGACATACTTACTTCTATACACGGACCAATTCATTAAATTTGAAACAGCACGACTGAGTAATAAAAGCTTATTGAATACCTTCAAGTTTCCATTCTTCTGCACCCTATCCATGAGACCCTAATCACAAAAGTGAAAAAAGTTTCCCTTACTTTCTGTTCAGTGTCATAAACTACTATCCAAAACTTCTACTCACTCCCTCTTTGAGTTCCTCTACAGGTCAAATAACAATGTATGTTGTTAAACTCTTCTGAATAAAATTGTATTTAAATGAAATTTACATATTTTTAAAATCACCTCAAAATCATGAGATTTGCATTACAATATATATATCATCATATTCTTCAACAAAATAATCTTTCAAAATATCTCGAATACCTATCTATGAGCACATATACATACTTTCAGTAAGTTAAGTATTTTTTCATGTATCCCATTTTTCAAAAAGGCTTCTTTCATTGAGGTCCAAAAACAGCTCAACAAAAATAGTTATGAATGTTTACCAATAAATGAGTAATTTTGTTTACCCTGATTTAAATTTTGTGTTTGGCTTTCCAGGAATAGTACTTGCTGCTATTTGCTTTAAATCACATAATACAATAGCGCATTAGTTCTATCCCTTATGTAAACAAACGAAGATAATTCCAATCAAGTCAAAATGACAAAGAACATTTAAATTAACTAGTTTTCTCCAATTTCTTTAATAAGCCTCAGTGAATGTACACCAAATACAATGGCAGAAATATTGGAGCTTGATAATGTCATAATTAATTTACAAGATCTGATTAAACTACCAACTACTTTAATTTTTCTTTTTACTGAAACCACAATAGGAGGGAGATATTTGTGGGATGAGAGATTAGCAAGGTGTGTGTGTTGGAATGTGTCTATACAGAGAGATAGTATTCAACAAGCATGTTTCAGTAGAGCTGTATTCACCATTTATAATGTCCATGCAAAATGACTATTAAATATTTTAGCATCCCTTTATGTGAATAACTCACAAAGATGCTAAAAGATCACCGATTTTGAATTTTGAAAAAATATGCTATTATATGACATATTTTGTGTTTTCTTTAATCATAGGAATCTGGGAAGAAACTTGATTTTATTGGTGACACTTTTGTGTCAAAGCTCAACAAATATTTCTACATGTAAAGTTGAGTGGACACTGCCCCTTACTGTAACAATTTCAATTAGTTTCATATGAGTTTCAACAATCACATGCCCCAGAGAAGGCAATGGATGTGACAAAGAGGACTCCGTTAAACAATTAATGTCACTTTCCATTATTGCTTCAGTCCCAATTTACAGAGCAAATAAATCAAAGTCGCTGCAGATGAAGCACACTGGTCTATGAACACATGTCTATTCACAAGTGACAGGGTATGGAAACACATTATTAATCAGTAAAATGACATTGCAAGATAACCTTTCAAAGACTGGGCTCAGATACTGTTCTTTAATTGTTGAAATTATTGTTTTGCAAGAATACACTTCTTATGTCCATCTAAGATTTAAAAAATAGAAAGGGAGGAAGGAAGGAGGAGGAGGAGAGAGAGAGACAAAGAGAGTGAGAGAGAGAGAGAAAAAGCATAGCCCAGAGGTTTAGAAGATTCAACTGTGTAGGGATCCACACAACCTAAACTCTGTCGTGGATATGGAAGAAGGGAAAAAGATGAGCCATTCTTCCAGTGGAGCTGATTTCCTACCAAGCAACATTTCCTATGGTGGTGGTGGTGGTGGGGTAACAATGTTGGGATCTCCCAACATAGTAAGATTCTGCTACTATTTTTCTGACCTAAATAAAGTTCTGTGTGCCAGGAAAACTTCACTCTCCATGAAAGAAAGAAGACACAAAACCTCATTTCAGGTGTCAGAAATTTCTGGGAACAGATAATATACAGGCATTTGTACTAACAACCCCAAATTCCTAAGCTGCACTGCATCTTCAATAAAAGTTACTTTAGAGCAATTCATTCAGAGGCTTGTCACTGCCCTTTGGGTCTGCTGTGTCCCTGTGTGACCTGTACTAAGTCTGACATAATTCATATTGCGCAGCTAAAAGCAGGAAGATGGTGCCCCTTCCCATGCCCAAGATTACCTTGATGTTAAAATCCTGGACCAAGTATGTGATATTTGGGCCTTTCCTTCTTTGTGCTTTGTTGACAAAAAAGATCTTCTGACTGGTTAAATGAAGTAAAGAACACCGTGCTGTCAACTCACCCAAATGCACACTCCAGAGGGTGAACAAATTCAGTAAATCAGGAGTAGAGGGACTCTAAGAGGCTACGAGACATCCAAAGGGAGAACCACAGAGTGAAGGCTGCATGTGGTATCCCAAAAACTTCTAAATGCAGGCTATTATGGAAGGACCATGCCCTGCTTATGATAGTAATTTTTTTTTTGCATCTTGTAGAATTGCAATTACACTCTGTGTCCCCAGATTCTCACACTTGCTTGATCTCTGTTTGATAAAAATAGTTTAATAGCCATTTAATCACAGCTTCATTATCTTAGCTCTCTTAATGCGAATTAGGCCAGGAGAATTCTTGCTTCCTCATTATTCAAATCATCAATAAGCAGGAAATATAGGGGTCTTCTTACCATTCATTAATTAGTTCAATTTCTTGGATACTGTTTACTGAGAGATTGATCTATATGAGAGGTCACTTGGCCTCTATTTTTTTCTATACAAAATTTCACAACATTTTTGCCTAATTTACTTATGGGCTTTTCCCATTCATTATTAATAGGATAAAAAAGATAAAGCCTGAGGACACTTCAAGATGGTGCTCACGTACATTTTCAGTGTATATGCCCATCATCTTGATTACTCATATCTGAACTTCATTCTCTGAGCACGATCTACCACCAACTATTAGCTCCGAGCCAGCTTCCCCCAAATACCCAGCATGCCCTGGGCTTCCTCCTTGCCCCATCCTGCTGATTTGGAAACAGCTAATGAAGACAAAATTAACTTCTACTTTAAGTGAGGCCTAATTAGGAAGGGAAATCTGCTAGAGCAACATCTGGTAGTATATTCTGAAGCCAAATATAAATGACATTTTTGGATTATCCACTATTTTGGATTATTTGTTCCACTGGGCCCCACCAGGAGTTCAAATAACTAAATGGAGAAGCAACTTTTAGGATAAACTTAGGAGTTCAAATGTGGAACATGATTGATCATAGGTGTCCTTTTCCTGAATTTCCATACATGAA
The DNA here is from genome assembly GCA_004365215.1 of Cuniculus paca. Taxonomy (NCBI): domain Eukaryota; kingdom Metazoa; phylum Chordata; class Mammalia; order Rodentia; family Cuniculidae; genus Cuniculus; species Cuniculus paca. The sequence goes on from RJWT010003004.1 coordinate 32,491, forward strand.
GCTCTGAACCACATCCCATGTTTTATATATAAATTGACAAAAAGTGTTTGCACACATTTGCATTTAATTGTGTATGTTCAATTTAGAGGAAACAGAAATCAAAATAAAGAAAAGCTAAGTACTTTTTTCCCTGAAATGAAATTAAAGGATAACAACCCAGAATAAACCACTGAAATAGAATGAGGCCTTTAGTTTTTTGTTATTAAACTATTATAATCAGGACTATATAATCCCTGATTGTTTATTGCACATGTCTGTGCTGAGTGGCCTGAGCCTTTGTAGAAGAGGCTGTTAAATGTTTGGAACACCTTCTTTAAACAATTTTCTTTCCCTCTCTCTTTATACTCTCTACAATCCATAATGACTTTTCTTGCTTCTCTTACATAGAAATGTGGTTGTCAACTATGTGTCTACCTCTTTTCTCACACACTAACATAGAAGAGGCTGGAGTCCCAATATTGCAATACTGGAAGGTTCTTAGCTCCTGCCTCATTCAATAGGTGGAAATCCTAACCTAATCCACTAACCCATACATACAGCATATGGAATATGATGCTTTGACTCAGGGATGGGCATTTGAAAGTAACATTTTAAAACTGACTTAAGAAATCTCAAGCATATTTGTGCAATGGAAAGTAGTGATCATAATTACTTTACACCACACATTATCAAATACTTTCTTATCGATTCATTTCTTGCAAATGCCCTGAGAGTTTCCTTTTTGCTACAAGTCCTGTTGGATGCTAAAGTTGCAGGAGTTTAAGGTCTAGTAGAAAAAAATACAAATTTTAACACTGTCAGGGTATCTTGCCATGGGCACACAGATTACTTGTAATATCATGTATCTATATGTATGCATACATATCTCCCCCAGCACCCACAAGTTTATATATCAAATATGTATATTAAGCAGAATATGTGCACATTGTACATCTTAGTTCTGACATATTCAACTCAATTGGAGCTGACTATGTAAAATCATATAATCAGCACATAAATTCTTCCAGTTATCCATTGTAACTGAAGAAGATAATGATCAACAACTGAGGATAATTCCTGCAAAGACAAAATAAAAATCATGTGGAAATATAAGCAAAACTGAAAAATTTTCTACACAGATATATTTAGACCTGTGAGAATCCATTTAATTTCCATGAACGTGTATGCTCCTATTTAGGTAGGCATAAAATTTATATTCGCATTAGACTCCATGCTAACCTATTAGCTTACATCGCACATTCATGAGTTAATAAACATGTACCAAATATGTGAAATTTATTATATGGAGAGGGTATATGAACCAAAGTATAGATAGGGGCTCAATAGAAAGGCCTAAATAAACCTGGTTTGTGTAGGCAAAACGAGCTATGAGGGAGTGCAAAAAACATAATTTGTCTATCTCTCATGGGGGAAAGATGAAGTCACTGAGTTGTACCCTTGAACAGGGGATTTAATAGACCTGAAAAAAGACATTGAGGCATTCCATTGATCTTCAAGTTTAAGGGAAAGACTGGGTATGAAGGAAAGAACCCAAGACCTCAAGTCCGGAGAACAATCTTAGCTCTATGACCCCCACCCCTGCTAGCTAGCTGCACGTCCTCCAATGGAACCCCTCAGCTCTCTGTCTGCCATACACATTCTAAAATGGAGGTCCTGTAGGTTTCTACTGGCTTCCCAATTTTCACCACTGTTTCTTACCCACTCACCCCATACTCCAACCTCAACACAGAAAACTAAATGAATTGATAAACCTAAATTGTATCTTGCTCCTCTTCTGATGCTCCCCTGATGAATTCTTATGATTATAAGAGTAAAAGCCCAAATCCTAAGAATGACCAAGTAGCCCACATAATGTTTCACCAAATTGCACACTTTTGAGAGTTAATCAACTACGTGAAGTTTAACTGGAATTATCAGGCTACTTGCAGGCTATCAGGCTACAGCTGTCCTACCCTGGGACATCATCCATCCCTACCACTACCCATTTACTGGCTTAAATTCTTTCCACCCTCTCTACATTTTCACTGGTGGATAAAAATGTCTGGCATCCTCATGCCCTGAGACCCTTCTATTTCTGCCCATCGGGCCTTCTGTCTCCTGCCAGATGATCACATGTGTTCCCCTTCATTTCCTCATAGTTTCAAATGCCATCTTCTCAATGAGATCTTCTCAACCACTCTGAAAACATTTAGTCTACTTGCCCTAACTTATTTTTCTTTTTGGCATTTATTTCTATAGCACAAAATATATAATATGTATGAGCTATATGACAATATATATATAAATATAAATCATAGTGATTTCTTTTGTTCATTGATTATCATAAATAGAAACTTTGCTTGACCTGTTTGCTTATTGGTAATACACTTGATTGCAGAGCTGAAGCTGTAGCTGAATTGTAGAGCAGTTGCTCAGCATGTGTGTGTGAAGCCCTAGGTTTGATCCCAGCACTGGAAACCAAAACAAAATGAAACAAACAAAAAAGGACACTTGGCATAATAGTAGATGCTTATTTAAAATGAAAAAGAACAACTGACAAGTCCCAAGAATTTAATGTGACTTTTATTTTTCTTCTGTTGTTTTCTCTGTGATCCTCACCTCCTCTTACCCTGGCATATTTATGTTCTTAGCAATGTTTATTTTAGACTATGAGTTAAACTTAGCTTGCATTCATTTCACATACGCCAGTTAATAGGCCAGGCAAGCAGCCAATATATTCTTAGTGGGAATTCTGAATTCTAATTCTGAAATTATCCCTTGGGCTCTGAAAATGTAAAACTACTGTAATACTCATCTTTTGTATGGGATTTGGGTGGGTCTTGTAAAGGCAGAGATTAATCCATCCCAATTCTGTTGCTTGGGAGGATTTTGGAAAACATAGTCAAGTAGACAAACTGTGCCCATCTTGGAAGAGTCAAGGAGGCTTTGTGATGAGAAAATCATGCCAGGTAAACTTACTATCTACCCATGCAGGAGACCCAGCTCGCTAATCAGTGGAAAGCAATTGATGTAGTTGATCAAGACCAGGATAAACCCATTTACCACATAGCATGCTCATCCTCAAGAAGAAACTACATTTTAATCTTAACCATGAGTTTTAAAACTGTTCTATGGAACCTGGGGCATGAATACCATTAGTACAGTTGCTGTAAAAGATTGATTGTGAATGTTGTTCTATATATTTTAGTATTGGTATAATTGTATTTAAACACCAATATAACTATTTTTTACAAAGCAACATGCTCACTCAGATGTGCTGCTTATTTTATCATGAACACAGTCAAAATCACTACTGCACAAACCAACAAAATAGAATCATTGTGTTAAACTCAGGAAAAAAAATCTTACAAAGTGAAAGTGAGAAGTTTAAAATCCAGAACCATTCGCAACTAGTCACTTCTATAAAATTGGATTTTCTCAGTCCTTTTTGGTCAGAACAAAGTACAAAATAACCAGTTAATAAAATTGATCATAAGATATTGACGATTATCTCAAACCAAACTTTAACTTCTTTCTGTTCATTTAAATAGTGTCATAATTCTCCTAGGTTCATGTTATTTTAATTTAAAAATATTAAATAAGAATGTAATTTTACTGAATATTCCCAATGAGATGTGATCGAAATTCATAAAGAATATCTAAATCAAAAATATTTATTACAGTAAAAAGCACATTGCTAGTAATCCCCCTTAAAGAACTTCACCTTGAATTGAACGCCCTTAGCCTGTCCTTTTTGCCACTTTCTGAAGCAGTTGCTTTGGTTGCCTCCATGTCTTGAACTGGTTCAAAACATTCGCCTTCCATCATCATTTTGGCTTTGGGGAAGATCCAGAAATCACACAGTGTCAGATACGGTGAATAAGGTGGATAAGGACACACTATAATGTTTTTACGAAATTGTTCTCTGGGATGGAACTTGGCAGCAGCGTTCACCATATTTTTTATCACATCTTATAAAGGCAATTATGAAAGAAGACCTCCCAGACTGCTTCAGAAAATGGCAAGAAAAATGAGATAAATATATTTGAAACAAGAAGGAGCACATCAAAGAGGATTAATGGCAATGTGTCTTTTACTGTAATAAACATTTTTAAAAGTATGCTATATATTTTGATTCCCCCTCATATGTCTCTGATGCTGTTAATTTCTGGATATCCATAATTTCATTTAAACTACCCATAATGCTATTAGTGCCCCAAATCATGTGGCTAATGAGAGGCAGAGTTTGATATCAAACCAAGTAGATCTGATAGAATATTGCTCTCACTCTTTTTTATGTATTAAAATTTATGGAAGAGATTATTAGAATAAAATAAGAGTAAACATGGATCTGTCTTCAAATTAGACCCTGTGAAGTGACTTAAGAAGACATATCAATTATATATCAACCAATAAAATCTAAGGTGGTAGATGCAGTTGTATCTCAGGCAGCAGAGTTGATCTGCCATGTAAAGGCAGTTGTTTGAAATTACTTTTCACTTTTTATTGCTGACCCAGGTTACTTCATAGCCTATCTTTGGTTCCCCTGGGTGCAACTGGCTCTATTAGAACATTCTTCCCCTTTTCCTTCATTTATTCATATATTATATCCATCTCGAAGCCCACTGCAAGCATATTCTCTTCTACATAGTATTTCCAAGAAATCCAGTTCATATTTATATCTCCAAGTATTAAAATTCTTTATCAGAATGACTCTCATCCCTGGATGGAAATGCACATCTCTGGGCCCCATAACGAACCACTAAATCAAAATCATCAGGCCATAGCTTCTCGACTTCAGCACTATGACAATTTGAGCCAGACAATTCTTTGTTGAGGGGCTGTCCTGTGCGTTTTAGGATGATTAACAACATCCCTGGTCTCTACCCATTAGATGCCAGCAATACTGCCACCGTTATGACAATCAAAAATGTCTTTAGGTATTCCCTAATGTCACCTAGAAGCAATCAGCCCTTACTTGAGAATGACTGCCCTGGAGGAACAATTCCAGGTTTTTACAATTCTGATTAGCGGCCCAAGTGACTCTACTAATCAACCAAGTTTGGGTGATTTGCTGTTCTTTGGCTGCTGAGCAGTATATAAATCGAGTTGGAGCTTACAATTCCCTGTGTGCTAGCTATATCCAATGTAACATGCACACATTCTGGATCTTAATATTTTTATTTGTTCTATGTGAATTCTTATTCTCAGTATCATATATCAATGTGATGATATTCTTACAAGATTATTCTTGCAGCATGATTTTGTTTTGTTTCGTTTTTGAGATAGGGTCTCACTTTGTGGCCCAGGCTGGCCTCAAACTTGCAGTAATCCTCCTGTCTCAGCCTCCTGAGTGCTGGGAATACAGGTGTGTGCCATCACACCGGAAATTGCAGCGTGATTCTTACGGATTTTCCTCTATGTGGTTTAGCAGAGTTCTTAAACATCTAGATGCTGTGGTTTGTCCTCCAAGCGCCAACACGTGGGAAGTTTATTTCCCAGTGTGACCATGGTAAGAGGATGTGGGATCTTTAGTAGATGAGGCCTAGTAGCAGTCTGTAGGTCATGGGGGGCATGCCCAGAAGGGAGCAAGAGTGTCCTAATGAGATCCTGTTTAGTTCTTACGAGGTTGCTAGAAAAGAGTGAGTCTGACTCCTGAATCGCTCTGGATTACTGTCTTACCATGTACTTTCTCCCTTTCATATGCACTCCTTCCATAATGCCATCTGCCATGG
>RJWT010003005.1:0-38179 GCA_004365215.1 Cuniculus paca
GTGCGAAGTCACGACGACAAAACCCTCTGTCAGATACATGTTTTGTAAATACTTTGTCCCTGTTCATAGCTTGTTTTTCTTTCTCTTAGATGATGTTTTTCAAATAATAGAAATTTTAAATTTTGGTAGAGTTTCATGTAACTGTTTTTAAAGATGTATTGTGCTATTGCTATTGTACTCAAGAGATCACGGCTTAAACTAAGGTGGCAAAAATACCTTCTTCTTGGAGTTTTATATTTTAGGCCTAACCCACCTATCTCTGAGTTTCCAGATCGCTCTTTTCCCTTCAGGATAGTTTCGTAAAGCCTTTATAGGAGGATGAAATTTACACAGCCCATAAGCACTTCTCGGAAGATTTCCCAGGTCTCCAGAGCAATTCTCACAGCTTAGCAACTGTGAAATCAGAAAGTTCACACAGCAAACTTAACTCCCTCCAAAGGGTTCTGTGCAGTTTCCCCTTAATCAGGCTCAGTGGAGATGGGGAGCAGCCGGTACCTCCTGCCCCACCATACTTGTGCCAACCTGAAACAGCTACTAAATTACCCTGTTCCCATTGAATTCCTCTTGCCACAGCCAGGAAATTCAAAGCTCCCAAAACATCTCCAGGAGCTGTTTGAGTCTCTTTAATTACCTAGGCGTCAATGGGAGGAACGCATTCTGTGCACTTGTGCCATGAAGTCTCAATGATTCACCCTGGACTGGCAATGCCAAAGGATGGCGCAGACAGGCATGTCTTGCCCAGCTGCAGAGGGGGCAGGAGGGCAAAGGGTTTTCCAGGCAGCTCCAGTATGAACAGGTGTGGATGCTTATCACAGAGGGGTATACAGGAGGACCCCCAGAAGGAGCAAACTTGGGAAGAATCAAGGCCTCAGCAGGCAAGTGTAGCCTTTCTCTTGGGCTGCTGTGAAAGAGGACCACAGGCTAGAAACCCACGTCTCATAGCTCTGGACACTCAAAGTTGAAATCATGCCCTTCAGTATTCTGGGCAATACCCTCCCTTCTGCTTCCTGCCTCTCGGTGGTGGCTGTCCACACTTGCTGTTCTCTGGCTTACGGCTGCCTCTGTCCACCATTCTAGTGTCCACCTCCATCATCACATGTACCCATCATCTTCCCCTCTTGGGAGAAGATCAGTCATATTAGATTAAATCCACCCTAATGATCTCCTCCTAACTTGGCTGATCATATCTAAAGGGACTCTAGTTTTTTTTTTTTTTTTTGCTCAGGGTTTTTCTGTGTAGTTCAGGCTGCCTTGAGCTCCCTCTGTAGTCCAGGCTGGTGATCCTCTAGCCTCACCCTACAGAGTGCTAGGACTGGCATGCCTCACCATGCCTAGTTGATCTGATATTGAAAGATCATATTGTGAGCTGGGCACAAGTGGCACATATACCTAGTTTCAGGCCAGTCCTGGCTACATAAGTAAGTTCAGGGCCAAGCTGAACTATGTAGTAAGACCCTGTCTCAAAAAAGAACAACAATTCATAGTATAAGGCGTTAAAGGTTAGGACTTCAGTGTATCTTTTTGGGTCACACAAACAAGTGGTGTTTGAGAAGGGCCTGTGACAAAGATATGAGTGGCTGTGGTTTGGGAGGAACAGGAAACCCTGTCCAGTGAGCTGGGAGTGAGACAGAGAAGGGAAGGTGGTCAGTAAAGGGGGCTGAGCCAGTGGCTACTAGACAGCTGGGGTGGGATCTTGGAGCTTTGTAACCCCAGAGAACCCTGCAATTTGCGCAGAGCACAGGGCTCTGTTACCTGCCCCAGGGGCCACAGGCTGCAGAATTTACACACCACCCCGTCGTCACTGGTGAGGGCTGCTGTGGTGACTGAGTCCATGGATCCTCATCGGCTATGCACATTGGCTCTGCAGAAATCCTAGGGGCAGAAATGGACACTGGCAGCTGGACATCACTGGAACACAAGGACACGTTCAAGCCCTGGCGATATGTGCAGGGTACTGACAGCAGGCTACAGGGCCATGGAGAGAGAAAGGCTCTGTCCATGCTTGAGCTACATGAAAGCAACACATTGGAAAGCTGAGTCAAACTGCCCTAGGTTCAAATCATGGCTTTACCACTCTGTAGCTACGTGACATTGAGGAAGCTAAGTAACCTCCCTGGGGTTCAGTTTCCTCACCTGTAAAATACAGAAGACAGTGCCTACCTCAAGCAAAGCACTTAGAAACTACACCTGGCACTTAGTGAGCAGTCGGTAAACATCAGCTCCTATGATTATCTCTCAGGCACTCCCAGAGTTACCCTTTTCAGTGCACAATTCTGCTAGCAATATGCCTCCTTGCGAAGTGATGAAATAATGAAAGACACATTCATATCGATACCAATCACACTGTGAAATTTAAAAAGAAGTCACTTCAACCATTCCAACTAGCATTTCATTCCCAACTCTCAAACGCCTTAGAAGTAATCATAAGAGCTAGCCTTTACCAATGGCTCATCACATGTCCTGCAGAGTTTCTCAGTGCCTTCTACACTTCAAATTGTTTGTCCTCACCAAAGTAGGCACTGCTTTCTGCTTGCCACAGATGGAGAAACTGAGGCCTGGTGATGTTACCAAACTCACGCAATATCACAGAGTAGAGCTTTCATGTCAGGATTGGCCTTCTTTTCCCTGTTTCAGTAATGAGAATCCTAGCGGCCAAGAGTTACATAATCTACCCAGTGTCTTGAGCCAAACAAGGCTGGCGGGCAAATTTACCACCAAAGAGAAGAGAAAAATAATAGGTACAGAATGGTGCTGCACTGGTTTTGGGATTCAATAGAGGGAAGATTTTGGGTTCCTTCTCCTTCCTAGGCCCTCTCCCTGGTCACTTTTATAGACGCTTTCATGTTCCCCATCTCAGTCCATCTCTTCTAGGGGGTCTTTCCATAAAATGTATCTTCCTCCAAGGCAACGAGGCTCCATTGCAGTAAGTGTTAGTAGGTATGCAACTGACATTTATCATTTAAATGAATGAACACCCCACCAATTCCCAGCCTGGCTCCTGGCATATAACAAGTTCTCAATACATGCGTCTTAGCTTCTTAGCTGATCACTGCGAGTGAGGGTTGAGACTAGGATGAAGAAAAATGTATTTGATCTCTGTACTTGGTTTCTGGCCCGGAGTCCCTAAATTCCTTGGAGTTCCCCATGTAGTAGGAGTGTCTTCTTATTCATAAGAAGTCCCTGGTAGCTGTAACTGAGTCTGTGCCAATGAGGTGACTCTGCTGCCACCTCTGGAGACTTCAAGATGGGGGCTGCTGCCAGAGAACCAACAGGTGATTAGAGGTTTAGAGGGTTCAGTCCTGGCCCTGACTTCTGGGGAGGGAGAGGGGCTGTAGCTTGAGGTCACTCATCACTAATCCCTGAGCAGTGGTCTTGGAGGGCTTCATGGCACCCAAAGGGGTCAAGGATGTCCCATGCCAAGCCCTACCTTCCCTTGCCCTGTGTGTCCTGTGGAGGAATGTTTGTCATTCTTCTTCGGTCATGTCCTGAGTAATAGCCAGCGACAGTAAGCACAGTCCTTTCCTTAGTTCTGTGGGCTGTCCTAGCCCCTTATCAGCTCTGAGGAATGAATCAAGGAAATCCTGCCTACAGAGCTGCTTGGTCAGAGTGTGGTGGGAACCGGACTTGGGACTCATATGTGATGTGGGTGCCTGTACTCTGGAGATATCAGAATTAGACTGAATTCTAGGATACACGCTTGGTGTCAGAGAAATATTTAATAATCAATTCGGGAAGGTGAGGAGGGGAAGCCCTGATGCATAGCATCTACATCTTCTGATGGTGTCAATATTCCCATGGGATTAATGTCAATACCAGCTCACCAGCTATCGAGTGGCTCTCAAGTTTCTGCCTTGAATATCATGATGGGGAGGGCAAAGGCCCCTGGGGCTCGCACACCTTTAGAGTGTATATACCCCCACCCTAAATGACAGGGCAAGGCCATTATCAAATATACCTTAAATCTTGGTTATCCTCACCTGTGCCCCCCTCCACTGCTCATGGGCCTGGGAAGATTCTCCAGTGGGATCAGAAGACAAGGCACAGAGAAGGAATCTATCCATGAAGAGCAGAGGCTTTCCCTCCTCCAGGCAAGACTGTTATTTACTTGGACACATAGCGAAGGGAAGGTTTGAACCTCTTCTCTGATTGGCCTCTTGCAGTGGTGGATTAGAACCCAAACTGCAAGACTTGAGACATGAGCTGTGCAACTGCAGATGGGTCTCAGAGGTCTCTGAGCCACACTTGTGAAAAGAAGGTCCAGGGTAGTTAGCATGTATGAATGTTAGCTAGTATTATTATTATCGAAATCAAATTGGCTTCCTGCACTCCAGATTATATTTGAACAAAACAAAACAGCAAAAACTACAAGGCTACATGAAGGGATAGAGTCAAGAGGCTCATAAATCTACCACTGAGAAGGGGACTTCATGGCATGGCCTTACCCACCCTAGGCCCCTGGGATGGTGACTGTGCAGGCCAGGTATTCAGAGTGTCCGTGACAAGGGCCTTTTTCCACTCTGAAGCCTGCCAAGCTTATGCAATAATTCATCCAGCATCATTTCTCCACAAATTAAGTCAAATTTCCTTGTTCTGGCCTCTAGGGAGGCAGAGAACAGCTGTCTCTTACCTCTATAAAACAACTCTTCCAGGTCGGGATGACTGGTATTAAACACATGCCTCCTCACTCTTTTGTTCTATTAGAGGCTACATGAAAGGCCCTTTCTAATGGTTCGAGGTCTCTATGAGATGACTGCTGGTTACTCTAATTCCTCTAATAATTACTGGTTGTAAACCACTTTGAAGATAAAAGGCATTTTGTAGGAGCTAAGTCGTGTTATGATTAGCTTTCCAATACTTCCTTGCTGAAGCTGATGAGCACATCAAAGCCAAACACAGCCGCAGCATGGTGCCTGGTGTTAATTAGATGTATTTCAAGGTGGCCGCTATGTATTAAAGAAACTGCTGCAAAATTTATCAACGTTAAAAAAGTGTCTGCTCTCTTCCTAATATGAGCAAGCTCTTTTCAAAGGCTGTCAGCACTGATGCCAGCAAGACAGGAGCCCAAAAGGTCCCACTGTGACTATACACACTGGGCCCAGAAGGGAAAGAAACCATCCTAAAGCCTGCTTTCACACAACACCTTAGTTGTCAACACAGTTCTGTGTGCCAGGCTTCATTTTTGTTTTGTTTTTGCAATCACGCCATGCTATAAGCAGGTAAAGTAACTATCCCTGCTCTACACACGAAGAAGTTATGTAAGATCATGGGTTTAAAGACTTTTACATCAGCGTGGTGTAGCTGACACAATTAAGACTGCAGATCTGTTAACAAGGCGATCTCATCAGTGCCCCCCAGCTACTCTGAATGCTTGTGTGCTTTCCCCTAGCTTCTGTGTGCTTTTGCACCTCACTCCCTGTACCTGTGCCTCTTAGAAGGCAGATCCTTGGGATGCTAGAGTCACTTTACCAACAGGGTTAGAGCCACAACTGCCTGGAAATTTCCTGAACTTTCTAAATAGCCGATGATGGACTGGTGTGGAAGTATGAGAGCTGAAGACCACTGTCTCTGACTCAGACAAAGTCTGAGTTGTGGTTTATTCTCCAGACAAAGATTGCAACTCTGCCTGAGTTCTTCTCTCTCTCTCTCTCTCTCTCTCTCTCTCTCTCTCTCTCTCCCTTTCTCTCCCTCTCTCTCTGTTTCTCTCTCCTCTGCCCATTCTGCTCCCTTCCTGGCTTCTTCCAAAGCACTTCCTCTTCAGGTCACCCATTCATGAATTTTTCCCTCAGGGTCAGTTTCTGAACATACATCCTCAGACAGCTCTCTTGATCCAGTGCTAATGAGAACATTTTACATATTTTTATGGAATCACCTAGATGTCCTTAGCTCCAAATGTTCCTTTCCAAGAATCCAACCCTAAATATCTTTTCTGTGCCCAGTCCTATGCCCTGCACTTAGCTCTGTATTTTCAGAAGTCCCTCTTTTCTTCAGATCGCGATGCTTCTGTTTCTGAAAAAAAAAAACTTTTGCTCTTTCCCCAACCAGTAGCATCGGACCAGGAGGATGTCAAGCGAGAGGAAGATGTGAGTTTGAGGCCATCATTTCCTTGGTGAATTTTCAATCTATTAAGAGAACGAGACACAAAGAATGGAAACAAAGGATGTGATAGGAGCCACAAGTGTATACAGAATGAAAACTGTAGGGGCAAGTGACTCTCAGAGTGGTATCCAAACCAAAGCCACTAGCCATCAGTTCTGCCTGTCACTTGATTGTGGCTCACCTCCTTAATTTTGAATCAGAAGCTACTCTCAGTTAAAAAATGAAAGACAGCTACACCAGAGATAATCCAAATGAGCAGGCAATCCAATTAGGAGCTTTAGTTTAAATCTGGTTTATAATATTATTTCTTTGACAGTAGCACCTTGGAAGCTGCTCTAGAAAATTTAATTCATTTGTCCTGGAAAAACAGCTAATTAGGGCCAGAATCTGGATTCAATCTTAAGTTTATTTCACTCTTTAAAACGTCAGGTTTTTTTTTAATCTCTAAAATAGAGCTAATTAGACTTACTTTGTGGAATTACTGTGAGAACTAAACAAACACAATGTGTACAGCTTACCAAAAGTACCTGGTACCATAAGGCCCATGAAGGAAGAAATTATTATTGTCATTCCCAGATGACCCAAAAAGCATCCCTATGGATCATGTGCTAGAAGCCTGGTCTCCAAAATAATGGCACTGAAAGGTAGTGGGAACCCTAAGATGCAAGGGCTAGCAGGAGCTGAAGGGATTAATGTTGGCCCTTGGAGTTGCCTGGGCCTTGCAGGAACAGCTCCATCTCCTGAGAGTGGTTCGCTGCAGAAGAGTGCGCTCAGTCTCTCCCCTTCATGTTCCTGCCACACGCTGCTCTCTGCTAAAAGGCCCTGCTAGAAGGCAATCACCTGCCATGCCCTGAAACTCCAGAACTGTGCATGAAATAAATTTCTTTCCTTTATGAGAAATGCAGCCTCAAGTATTTTATTATAGCAACAAAACACACTAAGACAAGTATTTTATAAGCACATTTTAAAGGTTCTTAATATGTATTACTGAACTGATTTCCAGAAAATAGCTAAATAAACCCACAACAACACTGCCAAGGAGATCTATCTAAAATGCAGACCTGAATGTGGCTTCTAGGATAAACCGTCAACACACAGGACCATGACCACTTCTACGGCCATGTGCCATCTCTCTTCCCATACACTTTCCCTCCAGATCATTTCCTGTTCCCTCACTCTTTTGTGCCTTGGCACTCTCATCTGGTGCTCCCTCCTCTTTGCCTATGCAAAGTCTTACCCAGAGCCATGTCTTAGTCCTGTTAGGCTGACATAGCAAAGTATTATGGACCGACTGGTCCATAAACTGAAGAAATGTCTTCCTTACTGGCTAGAAGACCAAGATCAGGTCCAGCATGCTTGGGTTCTAGTGAGAGGCCTCTTCCAAGGGGCAGGCTCCTGACTTCCACAGTGTCCTTACATACAGAAGGGAAGATGGGTGCTCTGGAGCTTCCTTTATTGGGCACTAATCCCATGTAGCAGGGCCACCCTGGGACCTCTCACGGGGCCCCATTTCTTAATACCATGCTCCTAGGAGTTACATTTCAACACTCAAATTTTGGAGGACACACTAGTTACTTAGTCCATGACATTCTGTCCCTGGTCCCCCAAATTCATGTTCTTCTCACATGCAAAATGCACTCATCTCATCCCAGCAGCAGAAACATCTGAGTTCATACCATCAACTGAGTCTGATGAATTCAGTTCTCCAGTCTGAGAAATCTCTGCCAATCCCCCTGCAGTTAGCCATCCATATCCCCAGTTCTCCACCAGATCAACCAACCAAGGACAGAAAACATCAAAAAACAAACAAACAAACAAAAAACTGTGTGTACTGAATATGTAGAGACATTTTTGCTCATTACTCCTTAAACAATGCAGCATAACAACCATTTACATTGTTAGGTATTATAAGCTGTTCAGACACGATTTCAACTACACAAGAGGGTTATGTGTAAACACTGTGCCATTTTGCATTAGGAGTATCCACACATTTGGCATCTTCCAGGAGCTGGGCAGAGTTGTGGAACTGCTCCTTGCTGATACGAGGGACCAAAAACAGCAGCAGTGGCCCCAACCCACATAGGGCCTGAAATTGAGGGGCCCTGGAAGGAGGTTCAAGGGCACCGGGTCTGTGTGTTTTTGTCCCCTCACTCATCTGTAAGTCACAGCTCTCAGGACAGATGACTCTTCCCATCTGGAGGGTACTTTTGCTACCAGGGGTTTAAATCCCACAAAGAAAACCAGAGGAGTTGACTCACACCTTATTTACCATGAGGGACAGCTTTTGGCAATTTGGTAAAAAGTGGAATGATGCATCCCTCTTAGAGGACCGCAAATGTCCCAGAAGAAAACATGTCTAGTCTTCTCCTTTTCCAAGCTGTGAAGAGGAAGATGAAGGTATAGTACTGGTGAGTCTGCTCAACAGCCCCAAACCAGGAGCCTGTGGCCAGCCTGGTAGGACCAGCCCCTTGTGTGTGAGAGGACAGAAGGCTTAGGACTGACTGGATCTCCTGCCTAGAAGCTAGCTCCCAGAAAGAGCTTTGGAAACTCCTGCACCCAATCCACAAGCCTGCACTATCATTACACACCTCTGAAGACAAAGATTCACAATTGTGGTCAGACCGTAACACACTAGGATTTACAAGAAAGGCCAAGGAACCCATGAGGACAGCCAGCTACCAAGTGCTGGCTGTGGCCTGGTCACGGATGTTCCACAAAGGTTGGAAGCTTGGTTCCCATGGTGGTGATGCTAAGAGGTTCTTGGGACCCTTAAGTGGTAGAGCCCACTGGGATGTCCCTGAGGGTACTGGAGAGAGGTTGCCCTTGTGGGACCTTGAGTTAGTTCTAGGCAAGTGAGCTGTGATGAAAGCCCCAGCCTGACCCCTGAATCGCTCTCTGGCTTTTCTTGCCTTGCAATCTCTTGCTCTCTCAGAAGCTCTCAATGATGTCAGCTTCCACTGTGAGACCCAGGCAGGGGACCCTTGCCAGAGTCAACACCATGTGCCTTGGAAACCTCCAAATCTCTTTTCTCTGTGAAGTATGCAGCCTTTAGGTATTTAGTTAGAGTGACAGCAAATAGACAAGTGCCGGAGAGGAACAGGCTTTGGGATAGGGAGAGGATGGATCCCTTTGCCTAAAGCAGTTTGGAGGTGTTAGGACTGAATCTGGAGAGGAGCTTTGCAGAATGTGCTGGCCACAGGCTAAGCAGCTTGGTCTGAGAGCAAATGGGACAAGATCGGAGACAGCAGTAGTGATTGAGATTATCTATCATATTTTACACTAAGGCAAAAGCTCAACCTGCAGCTAGATCTGGAAGCGCAGGTGCATGCTATCAACAAACCTAGCCTTCGTAGAGTCACACATGTACAGCTCGGCTGAGGCAAATACGCATTGGGTACCTCCAATTCTTTCTCTTAATTAGCACGTGTTTGTGGCACATAATGTTAACATTCCTTGTGTGACACTGGAACATGTAACATAACACATCTTAATTCCTAATCATCTCCTTTCCTTCACCTCCCTTCTCCCTCCATCTCTTGATCCCCTTCCCATCTATCTCTCCTACTGCCTATTACCTATTTTTTATTTTGCTCTTTATTTATAATTTGGGTTTCTTATATAAGAGAAACCATGCAATATTAAAGCTTGGGCATCTGCTTTATTTCACTTAACATTATTATCTGAAGGTGCATCCTATATAAGGGAACATAGAATTTGCCTGCTCATTTGTTCATTCAATGAATATTTACTAAGTGCAAACACTCTTAGGTGCCAATGAGTCAGCCACAGGCAATTTCAGCAGGCTTTTGTCTTGTAGAGCTCACATCAGTGGGAAAGCAAGCAATAAACACAAAGATCCAGTAAGCACTTTCAGACAGTGAAAAAAATAGAAGACGATACCCCTTCTCTAAACCACGTACGGGACCCACCCAGCTCCCCACCCGCACGGGTGCTGCTACCAAGATCCTGGGGACAACTATCTCGCGGGAGGCTCTGCCCTCTAATGTTTCTCCAATTAGCAGCCTTCATGAAGCCAGGGAAGCTCAGAGAGGGGAGGCAGCCTGCCTGTCCCGCCTCCCAGGCTGACACCTGCGAAACTTATTCAGGAAAATACATATATTTTGTTTATACAACTTCTAAATGGTAATCTTAAGAGATGCTTTTTATTTTCTTTTCAATCTTCTAATATTTTTGTTGTAACAAGTACAAGGGGAGAAAACATGTTTTTAAGGGAGAAGACGGGTCTACACAAACCAAATTAATAAACACATTTGGAGAAGTGGGCAGGGAGCAGATCTTAGATTAAGGATTAACATCTTTCTATGTCGTTTTACGGTTTTTCAAAGCAATTTCACAAAAACACCTCCTTCAGCTCTTACAAGACTTTCTGCAGGTTACACAGAAAACAAACCTCAGTGCAGAGAAATGATCCTAAAGTCCCTGATTTCCAGGCCAATGTGTTTCCCATTATTCCACAGCCAGTCAGTAGTTGACCTCACTTCTCTTCACCACTGAAGTCTTCAGAAAGCTGCCGCACACCCCACCTCCCCCTGCTCACCTCCCCGCTCCCTCCAGCTCCTCCAGTAGCTGAGCAGGTTGTTTTGTGCATGTGTCACAGGACCAGCCTTTACTACGCACCTATCAGATGCCAGGCACCGTGCCACTACTTGGGTTACTGCAGTAAAAGAAAAGGTCAAGGTGTTATGTTATGCATGAGCCCAGCCTCAGAGGGGCCTGATTTGGACAGAGGCACTGCTCTCGACTGAATATTCGGCCACATGCTGTCACTGATTCCAATGCAGGCATATGTGGCAGATGTTCTAGGATGGAGACGGACGTGACCAGAAACTGGCCTGATTCTCAAAGATGAGTGGTGCCAACCTACTGTACGTGTGCGCAGTGGGCACACAGAGCCCTCTCTGTCAGTATGTGAGCAAAGTCATTCCATCAGTTGATTATCGGATAACAGATTTTTGTCTAAACTATAACCTCAATATTCAGGTTTAATTGCTATGTTGGCACTTGGCGATACATAAGTGGGTTCTGGATTGCAGTTTGGGTACTCGGTCTCTAAAAGGTTCGCCATCACTGATCTAAATGGAGAGACAGCAGGCAAAGCTGGATGAAAGGTCAGTACAAACACAGAGTGCACTTGCAGTCAGGACACAGTCGCTTGATGCCCTCCCTGGAACAAGGTGGGGCCCACCAACTATATCATCAGTGATATCCCAGGTCGACTCATGATGGTCTCCAGGAGAGGCCACCAAAGGCTGGGAGTGAAAGAAACGAGGAAGTTGACAGGACAAGGCATGCAGCTTCCGTGGCTGACTGGGAGCAGAGCAGTGCATACCACAGGGCCTTTGGGTGGAGGGCACAGGAACAGGCCAGGTCAGGACCGGCTTCCATGGGGGAAGTGGGACTCACAGTGGGCCTTGGAAAGGGAAATGGCTTTGGATGTTCTAGATGGTGATCTCATTTAGCAAGGCCATGGGCAAGGTCTGTAGGTCCTCTCTCTTCTGGATGCTGGTGACTGGATGCCTGCCTTGTCAGTTGGCTGACTCTTTGCAGGGAGAGATGGGCTGCATTTTTCTTTCTGTACTGGAGGGTTAAACTCAGGGCCTTCAATTCAGGCGTGCTGGTGCACACCTATAATCTCAGCACTCAGGAGGCTGAGGCAGGAGCATTGTTTCAAGTTCAAGGCCAGCCTGGGCTACAACGTGAGTCAGAGGCTGGCCTGTAGCAAGACCCTGTTTCAAAACAAATAAACAAACAACAACAACAACAGCAACAACAAAATAACTCCGGGCCTTCACACTAAACTACATCTCTATTCCTTTTTAGACAGGGTCTCTTTAAATGACTAAGTTTTCCAGGCCTGTTTTCTGGGTGTCTCTTTGATATGGCTTGAGGAGCCAGGAGTGCTGCTGGCTACCAAAGCTGAGCATGAGGACTGATGCCAGCCCTGAGCAGGCCGGCCAGTGCTAACAACACCTGGCCAATCAGTCCACCTGCACTTCGGGTTTTTACTGCAGAATCTCCATGAGCGAAGCTCAAAAATATCCAGGTACTGGGACAGAAAACTCAGTTCTGGTTATATGCTTAGATACCACTTGATGCTGAGTCTTGCCATGGGTTGCACTAGGGACCACTGTGGAGGACCACCTGGATGACTCTCCTTGAAAAAAGAGCAGTTATCTCCATCTTGGCTAAACCTATCCCTATCTCCGTGTATTGATATGTACAGTGCTGGCTAGGCCATTTCTCTATCCCTTCAAATGGCTTTAAGCAATGTAAATTGGTCTGGCCAGGGTGCTGCTGTGTAGTCTTTGAAGCGAGGTGACAGTCAATGTTTCTCTGCCCCGTGGCTCCCAAAAAACATGTGTGACCAAGACAGGATGGAGAGCCGTGTTCCACAATGTCTGCTGGGATTGAGCTTCAAGAAAGAGGCTATGACTTCCTAGGGCATAAAAGATTATTACACATCAGAGCTTAAGCACTGACCCCAAAACATTAGATACTACCTCAAGCTGTGTTATGAAGCTTGCTCCTTCTGCATAGCCTTCTCTCTCTGCATATTGCAGAGGTAATTCCAGGCCAGCCACGCAGCCCAGCTCACGTACTTCTGGCTACTCTCATAGTCACTCATTCCAAACCACTCTCCTTGATGAAAATTAATAAAACCCACGTTCGGCCCTGGGTCAAGACCTTTGCTCCAGAGAACCTTCATCCTGGCTGGACCTAGGACCCTCTTGGCTCTCCACAACTACAAATATGCCTTAGTGTCTTTATTCTTGCCATGGGTTGCACTGAAAGTGGTAGACTGGAATTAACTCACTAGAATTCCAATAACTTTTCCTTGGGATTACAGATATAAACTTCCCAAACTGCAATGAGGTCCAGGAAGGGCTCTCTATAGACTTCCCTGCAACCTGGGCCACAGTGAGCTCCCCAGACACAATATCTACAGAATGACAGCAGTAATAACCACATGAGGATGACAGCCGACTTTTATGTGGAACCTTACAGTCTACCAAGATCTTTGTAATCTACCTTATCATTTGTGAGTTAATAAACATGCAAACACTATTATATGACTTATAAAGATTGGGCTATCTTGTTTGTAATGAGCACACGTTGGCAGTTAGAGATCCTACCTGACAGCTGTTGAAGGGCTAGGGCTGGGATGCCAGATGTCCTGCACACATGCCTTCATGTGACATTTTGGCACAGGACTTTGGCTCTAGGTGGCCCTGAGTTCAAGTGCTGGGTCTGCCACTCCCCACCAGTGTGACCCTCCGCAAATCATCTAACCTTTCTGAGCCTGTTTGCTCGTATGTTAAACACAGATTAAAAAATGTACCTCTCACAAAGTCATTGTGAAGATGATAAGATACAGAGCACATGCAGCATTTGGGATGCAGCCTGGCCTACACTTCGCACTCCTCCATGTAATTATTATTGCTATGGTCGTTGTTACTGCTGCTGATCTGTTGAAAGGATAGCATAGCACTCCTAAAGACTAGGTCAGACCCTGTGGCATAGTATATTAGGCAGTTTTTTGTTCTATGACATAATCCTGAGAGAAACAACTTAGAGGAAGAGAGATTTACTCTGCCTCACAGTTTCAGGGGGTTCAGTCCATACCCAGCTTGCTCTGAGATGGAGGCATCAATAACAGAACAACAAAGTGAAGGAAAGCTGCTCACCTCATGGTAACCAGGAAGCAGCTGACAGGGAGACAGCCAGAAAGGAAGAGCTGAGACCAGGCATACACCTGACGCACCCCCAGAAACGGCCTCACTCAGTGAGGCCCTGCCTCCCAGTGAATCCACGAAACTATGACTCCTTGATAGACTTCCTACCTGATGAGGCTGGAACTCTTAAGATCCAACCATCTTCCAGGCACCTTTTTATCCAATCATGCTGAAGATTAACCACCACCCACAGGTGTTCTCCCCTATGCATGAATCAGCATGCTTGGGTGGGGAGGGACTCAGCCCTGGCAGGGAGCACTCTATGGCTGGCAAGGCAGTACTTCCTGCTGATAGCATGGGTGGCAGTTATCCCCTGAGCCCTGGACTCTCACTGTCCAATACAGCAGCTGCCCGAGCCTATTGAGGACTTGAAACGAGGCCTCAGATCCCAAGAACTGAGTCCTTAAAAAAGGAATGAAAATAGCGCACCAATAGCTTTTTAATAATTAAAACATTCTTGTGCTGAAATGATACTATGCTGGGTACACCTGGTTAAATTACATGTTATTAAAATTGATTCTTTCTGGGTTTTTTTTTCCCCATTTTTCACATAGCTACTAGAAAATCATGCATGTGGCTCAGGCTGCATTCCTGTTGCCCAGTGCTGGTCTGGATTTAGGCTCCATGAAGGCAGGGACTTGGTCTGTTCAGACCCCTGCTTCGTCCCAGCTAGAACAGCAGGCAAATGAGTGAGTAAGGTCGTGGGCAGGCTCTACAAGGAGCCAGTGTCACTTAGCAGACAGGGATGACTCTTGGGTGCATTGTATTTTGTACAAATGAGGACAGGGAGGTGAAAGGACTAAAAACCTGTCCCCAAACAGCCAGAGTTCAAACCAAGTGCATCTCAAACCCGTGCTCTTTCTGCTAACTCCCTTTCCCTCCCACAGGCAAAGTAGAGATCAGAAAAAAAATAGATTTGGGGAGTTCGTTTGAAAATTTTAAACATACTCCCTCGAGTTGCCATTTATGTCCTCATCTTGGGCGAGTCACCTGGCACCCTGGGCCTCTGGCTCCTTGCGCCTACGTTTGCACCTCATGAACCACCGGATTCCACTTTCTCCTATTGCTTCTAAAGGTACAAGGAACTCAGAGATCCTGGCCCAGAAGGCAGTCCCGAGGCTGAGCCCTGCCCCCCCACCCCCGCTGTCTCCTCTCTCTCTTGCTCCACAAAAGGTTCCCCCAACCAGGGTCTCTGATCGATGATTTGCTTGTTAAAGGATTCTCCACAACTGAACTTGGATTTTGATGATTTTCATCAGAAGTCAAAGCTTTGCAGACTTCCTTGATCTCATGATGAGATTCCCTGAGAAATACTTAATACTAGTAAAAGCCTCTGCAACGCCGCCACGTTCCCTCTCAAGAAAAAAGAACTAAATAACAAACATCACGCTGTATCCCAGTAGGAACCTCAGACGCCAAGTGGGCTTGTCTCCCCTACATCTCCTTTCAGGGCTCTGTGGCCCTTAGTACCAGTGAATTTCCAACATTTGTTCTAGAAATGCAAAGTCCTTAATGTACCGCCACCCCTTGTGTTTCCACAAATGTCCTGAAAGGATATGGTGCTGTGCTGACATTTGCTGCAAACCATGCTCTGGCAAGCCACACCTCTCCATGCCCCCACCCCCGCTTTAATGCCCATGACCCGCTGAGGAAATGGCCTTCCAGACCTGGCCCCAGGTTCCCCACAGTGAGCTTTTTGGAAAGGAGCCTGTGTTAGTTATTTCCACTTCTGGCCCTAGCTCAAAAGCCTCTTGAATTTTAATCCAAGCACAGAGTGTATTAGAGTCAAACTGACTCTTTAGAGGAGAAAATCCCACCCACTGCCCCAGGTGAAATGTCAACACTCCTTTTGATCGGAATGGATGAGGAAAGATTTGCCAGAACTGACAGGGTCATTTTAAAGCAAGACAAAGTCGAAGCACAGGGTAGAGCTGTTTTCTAACACAATCTGACATGGGGTGCAGGACCACTTAATGCCTCGCCTGTGGCGTGGCTACTTGTGGAACCATTATGAATCTCTGGTTCCCTTCCCCACCCGCCCAGCAGAGGGCATGGCTGGCCAGCACTTACTGGGGCTCAGATAAGGCACAGGCATTTAACAAGCAGCAAGTACCGAGACAGCAAAGCTGCCTCCTCTAAGTCTTTACCACTGCATTCCAAAGCCAACTTTCACCTGCTGGTTCGGTTACTGTTTATTGGGCTTATGAGTGACATTTATTCTCTTATTTAGGGTTTTACATATTCTTTGGGGTTTTTTTTTACAAGGAACATTTATTGCTTTTATAATAAAAAAATTTTTTCAGCTATGTGTGGTGGCACCTCCCTGTATGTATCCCAGCACTGAGGGAGGCTGAAGCAGGAGAATTGCAAGTGTGAGTTCCAACAGGGCAACTTGGCAAAACTCTCTCTCAAAATTAAAAAAAAATATATTGTTTTGTAAAATATTGAAACAACTGATAAAGTGACTTGGGTGACAGGTTAAGACTACATGGAGTAAAGTTAAGACTATATGGCCCTGTAGTGAGGGGACAGGAAAGGTAACACCAAGGAAATCAGCAGTGAGACATGGACCTGGCTGCAGCAACGGAATAAGGGCAGAAGGTGTCTGGGAAATGTGAGTAAGGAGAGAGGTAAATGGGGGCTGGGGACCTCAATACCAAGCTGGGGAACTTGGCTGTTTACTCTCAGTGTTCCTGTGGCCCTTGGTCACATTCCGTTATACTTGGCTGCAGACACGACTATTCACTGCTTAAATGTTTAGCTCTCCAAGGTCAGGGACCAAGGGTCATTCATTGTGGAACGACAGCACCAGCACATCATGGGATGAACAAAACTTTCACAGAGGAAGTGATTTCCAACAGGGCTATTCCTTTGTAGGTGAGGGGGAGCCATCATGGATTTAGGGGGTTCACATGTGCAGATGGTCGGGTGCATTATGCTAGATGCTTTAACTGGCTTCATGGATCCCACCTAAAGCCCTGCGTGCTGTGGTCCACACTCACACACGCTTAGGAGGATCTGGCGACTTGCCTAGGGCCACACAGACAATACTCAGAGAAGCCAGGGCACTCTGAACAGTGTGGAGGCTGGAGTCAGACAGAGAGAAATACAGAGACCAGAGAGTAGGAGAGTGCAGAAAAGCACAGCCTACAGAGAATGGAAGTGAGGAGCAGACCAGGGAGATGTGGCACTGTGACTGTGAGCCGACAAAGCATGGCTGTTATTCCTGATGTTGCTCCAGGGACAGAGAGCACCATAGGAATTTACCCTTTACCTAGAATAGCTTTGGCCTATTGGAAGTAGGACTTGTGGAAGGAACTCCCCACCCAGAGCTGTGAACAGTTCCCACTCATTCTCCTAGCTGCTACATTTCATTGAAAGCCCTTGGGTGCCTCCCTGAAAATCTTCATACGATTGGCCCTGACCACAAAAGTAAATCAGTCCTCAGCTCCAAAGAAAACAGAACAGGGAGTCAAAAGTAGTCCTATCTCAATCACTGCAAGGCAATCATCAACTTACTTCCCTTCTCTGAGCCTCACTTTCCATCTGTACATGGGTTGTTAAGACCCCCGGACTTGGTCTATGACTGCATGATCTCCATCTTGGGCTCCTCTTTGGTGTATGTGTGCCCATCATAATGGAATACATAATCCTTATTTAACAAGCCAGCATATGTTTTCCTGACTATGTCAGACGGCAGGGCCTGTGTTCTTCCCAGTAGGACCCTAGTGTTCCACTAGAGTGCTGGCCAGGAAGTAGCACTCAGTGTCTATTGAACAGGCAGCTGGCCGGTTTCTGGCATGCTGTTTCCCTGAGGCCACTCTGTCTCTTCATGGTTTGAGACATCAGTTCATGTCCTATTTATTTGCTCCTCCAGTCACTCTGGGAAAACCTCTCAGGTTCTCTGGCAACATAAAGAGGTCAGTCGAAGAAGTTTTGAAACTCGTTGTGCGTTTGCATCTGGAGTTCTTGACTGCTTAGTGGGAAACATTTCCACTACTCCTGTAGCTCTGGGGCACAGAGAAATTAAGGCCTGCAGAGGGAACAGCTGAGTGCCTGACTGGGACCAGCAACACCAGCAAAGGTCCTCTATCCTGCTCCCTAACCTCAGTCCTACATTTCAGTTCAGGGTGCAAGACTTTCTCCCTCGCCATCCATAACTGGCAAGGATGGGCTCCAGGACGGGGGGGATCCTGGGATGGCCTCTACCGGACTTTCTATCCAGCAGGCCTTCCTTTTCTTTAGGACCAGCAGTTCTGCTCGGGCCAGTGCCCAACATTCTGCAGCATCTCACTCAACACCAAGACAGCAAGCCCCACCTCACAGCATCATAGAATGCCCATGGAAGGAAAGGACAGCCTTCCTTCAGAGATGTTTATTTCTAGAAAATGCAAAAAAAGTGTTCCTATGCTTGCGTTTATTTATAGGACAATAGGCAATATCAACTCTCCAACAGAGCCAACAGCTAAAGATTAACTACATACATAGTTGCTCCTCTCTGCTTCCTCTTTTCTCTCCATTCAATCAGGGGCCCACACATACTCCTAGCTCAGTGCCTTGCAGTCCCTAGACATTTCCTGCCTGGCAGCATTTAATTGCTTCTCCTCTACCCTTAAGGCAGTATCATCCTTGGGGTGGCCTCCCAGCATCCCTTTATTGACCTTCCTAAAATTGCTGTTCAAACAATGCCTGGGGAGCACATACACACACACACAATGCGATGATGCCATTTGTGAGTTCTTATACAAATAGCCTCGCACCCTCTCCACTCCTGCTGAGCCAGCCAGAAGAGGCAAGGAGGACTCTGCTTTCAGGGGCATTGTTAATGAACGTTTTGCTTGCATAGGTTTGCAGAAAGTAGGGCATGAATCTGTGTTGCATCTCATTTTGCAGTGCCCCACAAGATGCCTCCATGAGGTAACTGGTTATTCACTCAGTGCTCTTGGCACTGTGTGTGCTTGGAGGCTGGCTGTTCTTATTCTAGCAGGTGGTGTGAAAGTGGAATAAAATGGTCCGCTTGGAAAAATGTATCAGAAGTGATGTGAGTTAATTCAGGGCATTAACTTCCAAGACCTTGGAAGATCCACCCATTTGTGTCAGCAATAGCACCAGACTTTCAGCGGCTGGGGCCAAATGGCTTGCTCGCACTCAGGGAGCCACTAGTAAGAGATGGAGCTGTCAGTGTCAGGGAGAGATGGAGAGAAGCCTGGATGTGGTAGCCAGTCATCTCATTCAGCAAAAGAAAGCCAAGTGTTGTGACACACTACCTCAGGCTGTCATCTGCTGTTATTCAAGTGTTGCAGAGAATGTCAGAGACCTTAAAGATCATTTATACGGTGGTGCTCAAACACCCTCATAGCACCTGAGATAAAATTTCTAGGTGAGTTAGCTGACTCACCTGCATTAGTTAGCCCTAGCTGTAATACAAAAGAAAAAAAAGGATTCAACTTTTAATACTATATCTGTCATTTTGTAAGTGTTAACTTGTGACTGCCCTGGAGCACATTCTGGTACTCACAATGAACATGCTTAGATTTAGCGGAAGCCACTCCATTAAAAAAAAAACAAAACTACAAGGAAATAAAAGAGCAGTGAGGTAAGAGGGCTACAGAATTTTTAAATGTAATAATAAGAAATAAAATCACCTTCCTGTCTGTGCATGACAAGAGGAAGAAGGAAGCCAAGTTTGTGAGCCACAGAGAAGGGAAATTCAACTACAAATGTCCAAGTGCAGAAATAATGGAAATATATTACTCTTGCAAATGAGCCAAGCCTTATATACAAAGGTAGTGTCACAATACTTTACTATACTGTGATATGGGCAAGGACAGTGACGGAGTATCATGACAAACAGATCTCCAGTCCAGGAAGCCCACTCATATTGCTGAGGCACAATTCAGTCTTTAGAATTAAAGAAAACCTTGCAAATGTTATCCTTTTAATGTGGGTACTGCAGTGATCAGGGTGAATTGGTGAAAAAAAACTGCTTGGCATAACCCCAAGGAGAATATTAAAGAGCAAAAAATAAAAGGAAGCCTAAAATAATAATTGTAATATCTGATTTTTGCAAGACATGTCTTATCATTGTATTGCAAATATAGATAATAAGAACATGAACTGTTTTAAAAAGCAGCTCTTAAAAAGAAGTGTATCACAATGATGGCAGATCCGGTGCCTCTGCTGGTCTAATACTATTTGGTTCCACGTCCATCTGACAGTCTCCAGTTGGCCAACACAGTTTTGCAAGCGGCTTTGCTGTTTTCACACTAACTGTACAGCATGTGGCCCTTTTTGGTTTGAAGTATGTTTGGAAATGGTCTAATCTAGATCGAAAATATGAAATGGGGGAAATTATCTCAGTATTTCAAGCCTTTGCCTTTATTCCATTTAAGCTTCTCTTCCCAAAACAACCTTTCACTAGGCTTCTAGCATTTCTTTGGGGAAAAAAAAAAAAAATCTGTGAAATATTCCGCTAGGGGGCAGTCCTGGCTTCATTAGGAAAACTGATCAACTCCAACTTAGTACCTTTCTCTGAGAAATCAGGCCTGAAAGTATACACTCCCTTTTTGTCACTAACTCCTTGAGGACAAGAAGTATATGGAATACTCTGCCATAAAGAAAGATAAACTTGGGCCCTCTGTAGGAAAATGGATGCACCTTGAGACTGTAATGTTAAGTGAAATAAATCAGCCACACAAGCTTATGCATGGTGTCCCTTATATGAGAAATGCAAAGTATAAATAAATTATAGTGCAAAATAAAAGATAATAGGAAACAGGGAGATAGATTTTTTTAATAAGGGGAAAGGTCTAAGATATGGAAGGAGGGGAGAAGAAGGGGAAGAAAAAAAATAAGATGTGTTCTGTGCATGCACCAACTCCATACGGTGTATGCAAGCACTATGGACTGCAAACATGTACTAAAACAAGGATCCAGCACATAGCTCTGTGTCACCACACGCTACCAGCATAGAGAATCACACCAGACTGGACCTAGAAATGGTTGCTGTCCCAATTCCATCAGGACTCTTGATTTCTTCTTTTAAACCAGTAAATGACCAGTTTCTAATTACACATCCATCAGAAGCACAAGCAGATCACCAGTGGTCACTTGGAGCTGAGTGAAAGTACTTGGAACTTGGAATGTTTTGTATAAAACAATGCCTTTGTTTTATACAGTGTCACCACTGGCATCAGCTCCAGCTGAAGACCACGGCATCTGAATGAGAAGCCACCAACTTCCTCCCCACCCGCTCTGTCTGCACCACACTCAGAGAAAGAACAAATACAAAGCGAAACCCCAGTTGTTCTAGGACAACCACAGAGAAGACAGGTGCTGCTGCCTGCAAACTTATGGCAGAGGAAGGAAAAAGAGAAAGAGTAAAAAGCCAAGAAAGCCCAAGGATGAGAACTCTGGCCTGCACATTCCTTCTCTGCAGTTTCAGAGGTTGAATTTGGTGACCCATAGCTGTGCCCATGTAGTCTTCCCCACTCTGGTCATCTCCTACTGAGCTGCTGGGTTTAGAATTCCTTCATTGGACAAGAGGATAGAGCCACACAGCCTACAGGCTGAGTAAATGGCCAGAGATGGGAAAAGCCAAGAGCAGGCATAGTAAAGGCGAGGCAGCTTTCAACCCAGTCTCCAAAGAGCCCACAACTCCAGAACTGCAGCCGTTGTCACCATGTCACCCCAGGCTGTGGGCAGAAAGATGGCTCAATACCTTAGCTCACAACCTCCACTTCCGGGCCCTCACTTCCTTCCTTTATCAACATGATAAAGACCTAAGACAGCTGGAAACCACTCACCTTATTACTCCATGGTATTTTTATTTCTTTTGCTGCATTTGGGGCCCAGCCTGATACATCCATGTCACTCCAATACCACACTTACCTGGTGGTCTTGCATCTGGCTGCAGTCTTGTCCTAAGCAGGTGCTGAGCACCATACTCTGTCTCATTTACCTTATCTCTCAACCCCAGCACAGTATCTGTCATCCACAAGTTGCTCCATGAATGTCTGGGGACTGAGAGCAAAAAACAAGCAGTGGAGCTAATGCCAATCTGTAAAATGCAGAAGATCATAAAGGCTGAGCTGTCATCTTTGATAAGAGAACAAAAACACATCCTTAATGACTTTCTTTGGCCCATGTGGCCATGTCATCCATTTTCAGAGATGTGGTGATCATAGCAGGACCATCACCACTATGCCCTGGCATCAGAGATGACACACTTAAAAAGTGAAAGATGGAACTATACTTCATACGTTTTGTGGGGGCAGGATGATATACAGTTTTAACCATCAGGCACTAGAGTCAGACATGTGGGTTTCAACCCAGTTCCACCACATGTTAGTTGTGGGTCTTGGTGAAGTTTCTTTGCTCTGTTTCTGTTTCGCTGTCTATAAGCCATAGGCACAGGCAAAGAATAAAACCCTGAATAAGATCCCCAATAATACAGAAAATAGCAAAAATCAGTAACTGGGACTATACCACATTAAAAGGCTTCTGGATAACAAAGGAAATAACAGACTAAAAAGACAAGCTACAGAATGGGAGAAAATCTTTGCTAGATGCACATCAGATAAAGTATTATCTAGAATATATAAAGAACTCAAAACGTTAACTCCAAAAAACAAATAATCCAATCAATAAATGAACAAATGAATTGAATAGACACATCTTAAAAGAAGTACAAATGATCAACAAGGATATGAAAAAGTGTTTAATATCTTTAGCCACTAGGGAAATGCAAATCAAAACTACTCTGAGATTCCATTTCACTCATCTGAGTGGCTGTCATCAAGGATACTAAAAACAATGAATGCTGGTGAGGATGGTGGGGGAGGAGCTTATGCATGCTGGTGGGAGTGTGCACTAGTGCAACCACTGTGGAAATCTGTATCACGATTCCTCAAAAAACTTTAAATAGAAATACCATTTGATCCAGATATACCATCTTCTTACGTGCCTAAAAGAATTGATCTCATATTTCTGTATTCTGTATAACTAAGAGGTACCCAAATATATACATATTTTGAAATAGGCCAAGCAACACCATATTTGAAACAAAGATAAATACAATAAGAGTATATATTCATAAATTGACCAAAAATAAATTTGGGGGACTATTGACTCATTTAAGAGTAATTAGGTTAGAAATTAATGGTGGCTTACCAGTGTTTGTAACAGTTTTTATTAAGCCAATTTTCAAGTGCATAAGTGTATGCTACATTATTCTTCTATTTCTTTCTTGCATCAGAAATATTTTACAACATTCACATTATTTACAATGTAAATGTCCAATAAAAAAGAGGATCCAGAGAAGCAACAGAAATGGGCCAGGCAGTCATGTATAACGTAGATGCTTGCCCTTCCCAGTCCAGGGTGAACGAGGCAGCCTACTGGGCTCACTCCCACCTTTTCTTGGAAGAGACATGAATGTAAGGGTGATTAATTTCCTCTCCTTCTCAATTTCCTCTAAGAAAAACAGTTTCATTGTGGCACTAAATAGCCATCTCTACTCAGGCTTGATAGACAGAGTCAGTGAGAGGTGGCGGGAAGATGTCAGATGGGGGCAGAGGACTCAGTCATACCTAAAAGGACAGCTGTTGCTTGACCCCACCAGCTGTCAGCACACTGATTATAGCCCACTATGTCCAGTTCTTTTGGTAATTCAAGCATAAGTGAGTGTGTCTCACATTACGCGTGTTCAGGCAGGTGATGCATCCCAGCATCCTTTATAACAACAAATGACTGAAAACAAGGTCTCCGGGCACAGGTCCATGGGGCTTCTCAGCATTTCTCAACAGTGAAGGAAGCCTGGCGCCCAAACACCCTATTTGCTTTCCTCTGTCAAGGGCTCTGTCTCCCCCGTCCTATAAAATGCAGAATGCCAGGAAGTGCAGTTCTGCACTGGATCCTATGCAGCAACGCTGCAGCAGCAGCAGGCTCCTCAAGGGATGCGTGGAGCAGAAGACACAGCTAGCTTCTGTGGTCTGTTAGTGACCCCTCCAAGCAGCACCAAGGGGCTTCGTTGGTATTCACCCTCCACCCATCCCTTTGTATGTCCCCAGACTTGTCACTATGAATAAGATACTTAGTGTTATGGGTTGAACTGTGATCTGGGAGGTAGGGATCTACTGAAGTCCTATTGGTGTCCCCAGTATCACCAAAGGTGACCCAATTTTGAAATCGGGGTGCTACAGATGTAGTTAGGCAAGGTGAGGTCGTAATGGAAGGCAGTGGACTCCTAATCCAACATGACCATGTCCTCATAAGAAGACAAGAGATGCATGGGGAATGTCACGTCATGCAGTGAGCAGCTGCCAGCTAAGGAGCCCTAAAGACGGCCGCAAAGGCCTAGCAGCTACGAAGAGGTGGGAAGGGGATTCCTCTATGACAGAGGGAGTAAGATACTGTTCACACCTTAATTTCACATTTCCTGCCTCCAGGGCTGTGGAACAGTACATTTCTGTTGTTATAAATCACCCAGTTAGAGGTCTTTACAACAGTGGCCCCAGGAAACTCATATGCTTAGCAACCTCGGGCCAGAGGATCTGACACTGTTTCACCTTGGCATGTGCTCAGCGGACACTGACAATGACTGTTCAAATCAGTGAAAACTCTAGAACCTTGAATGACCAGGTTTTCCTTTATAAGAGTGCAACAAAAAGTCAATTGGTAAAGAATAACTGAATGCTGACCTTGTGAAAATTAAGAGAAATAAAATATCCTATTACTGGCTGCAAGGGGTTGACAACCTGATTGAAAACTCAAGAAAGACATACAATAAAAACAGCACTTATCATAATGGATGAATGAGCATCATTGTACACATACCTTGCCCCTGGCTGTGGAAGTCAAGCTACATTCTGTGGGCTGCCAGCCAGGTTCAACCTTCTACTACATCCTTATTTTAGCTGCTCCTGAAACGTGTCTGAGAGAACCAGTTTTCAATTCTCTAGGACATCCTTTGGGATGCCACACTGTGGTACAATTTCTAGAAGCTGTTACCGCTTCTGACATGGGACCCAGGCTTCATTCCCACCCAAGGTCACTAAAGTCTCCCCATCAGCTCTCTGTTCTGGTGAAAGAGGCAGACCCTGGAGGGCTGAGAGCCTCTCCTACAGCTCTCGATGAGTCCAACAAGACAAACACAGGGGATCCAGCAGGCTCAGGAGTCAACTTTGGAGAGCTACAGAGATGAGTTTTGAGGGGAAGGGGATTGCTTCAGAAAACCAGAGACCCACCCCCAGCAGAGGCAGCTGCCCCCACTATACCCTAAGTCTCACATGAACAAGCCTCGGGTCCAGCAGCACGTCTAGGGAGGCAGGAGATAGCACACTTGCCTCTCTGGAGTTCCCTCTGGATCCCAGGACTCCGGTGTCTGAGCTCTTTCCTGAGGTAGACGTGGCAGAGCTGTGTGCCCTGTGGAGGCCTGAGCTGGGCTCACCAAGTAAGAGTGGCATGTTGCTGCCACCCCACCCTCGACAAGCAGCCCGATGACCCAGCTGTGGCTCTGTGCCAGCTCCCAACTACGGGCAGCTGTGGTCAGGGCATAGCCTGAGGGTAGAACAGAGGAAGGACATAGATCCTCGTTTTGCCTCTGATAAATTCTCTGCACATTATCAGGGTGAAACATGCCTTGAAGTCACTTAACTTTCATTCTGGGGTCTGCATCAGGCTTCCAAACAGATCCTGCTGCTTACCCACACAATGCCCCTTTATGTCTTCACCCTGGCCATCAGAGCTCTAATTTTGTTGGCCACTCCGTGAGGCTACCTTATCCCCAGCTCAGGGACCTCAAGTAGTCAAAGCCAACACAGGCAGGGACGGGCTCCTAACTCTGTCTTATCCTGAGACAGAGGAGCTCCTGGGAGTGTTGCCCTGGCTCTTTCCCCTACTGGCTATTGTCTAACATGTTGGCTAGAACTTTTGCAGCCACATTTTGAACATGAAAGGGGAAGCCTGAAGGTAGAGCAGAAAGAGAAAGCCTGGATCCTTGAGGGCTTCTCAGAACATCCGGATTAGACCATCCTGGTACACCGTTCCTGCAGACTTCGCATGTGAGTGATCAGCATCATTATTTAACTTCACTGAGGTGAGGGGGAGATTGCAACCTGCAGCTAAGATTACTCCGAGTGGTAGGCAGAGAACACAGGACCATATGCCTGAGTCACGACTTATTACCATGACCACTCTTGGGTCACTTACACACACACACACGCACACACACACACACACACACACACTTTTCTTCCCATCCTTTTTGGATATTCAGTCCTTTCCCCAGTCTGGACCCATGTTACTATATTTCCTGTACTGTAAAAATTCTACAACATACACCAGTTCCACTATTTAACTTAGAAACATTTTTGATCCACTCTGGTATACCAGATACTCTGCTGGGGCTCCAGGGACTCAAAAGTGAAACCTCAAAAATGGCATGGAAGTTTCTCAAAGAATCAAAGGTAGAACTACCATATGATCCTACAATCTCACATTTGGATAGACTGTATATCCAAAGGAAAAAAAAATCAGCAGCTCAACGACATTCCTGAATTCCCACATTTACAGCAGCATTATTCACAAAAACCAAGAAATGGAAACAATCCAAGTGCCCATCAATGGGTGAATAAAGAAATGATTGTGAGATACATACACATACATACAAAATATTCCTCATATGTGTTACAGCTAGCAACATGGGTATATAATACATAAAACATTTTTAGCTATAAGAAGGAAATCCAGCCATTTTCAAAGTCACGGCTGAACCTTGAGGGCATTAGACCAAGTGAAATAAGCAGACAAAGACAATTACTGTGTGGCCTCATGAAATGTAGAATGTAAAATGGTGCTCATAGGAACAAAAGAGGAGTGTGGTGGTTGCCAGGGTTGAGGGTGGGTGAATGGGGAGAGATCTATCAAAGGGGACAGCACTGCAGTTAGGAAATGGAGGAGTTCTGGGGACCAATGTACAGCACAGTGACTACTGTTAACCGTACTGTTCAGTGCCCTTGAAATCTGCAGAGAGGAGATCTTGAACACTCTCCCCACAGGCGCAAAACATATTAACCTGGTAAAGTGATGGCTGATCACTAACTTGATTCTGGTAATCATTTCATGATATATGCATGTACCTAGTCAAGTGGTGCACTAAGTTTTTACAATGTTGTTTGCCATTTAAACCTCAAAAAAGCTGGGCAAAAAAGAAGACTTTTGGAACAAAAGGCATTCCAGGTGAATAGGTGGGCCCAACACAGCAGAAGTCATGTAGGCTGGATGCTGGTCTGCAGGAGCAGGAAGACAGAGCCAGCAAGGACGCACTCA
Organism: Cuniculus paca; assembly: GCA_004365215.1. NCBI lineage: Eukaryota > Metazoa > Chordata > Mammalia > Rodentia > Cuniculidae > Cuniculus > Cuniculus paca. Next base: position 27,180 of record RJWT010003005.1, read on the forward strand.
GCTAGGGCTGACACAAAGCTCATCAGAAAATAAACTGATTCCTAAGAAAGAGTAGAAAAGTACAAGCAAAACAGAGTGGGGCAGATGGGCATTCATAATCATGGGTAGAAATGATGACAACAATAATTAAAAATGGTGACAGCCAACCATTCCTGGTTACAATGAACCAGGCAGAATTTGAAGTGTTTTTGGAGTATTCACTCACTTAATCCTGCTCTAAAACCTGTGAGGAAGCTCACAATATTAGCCTCATTTCTTGGATAAGTAAATCAAGGCATGGAAAGGTCAGGTACAAAGGAGGTGGTGGTAGAGGTAGAGTTGAAGCTAGCAGTGCAGCCCCAGGGTTCATGCTCTTCACACATCTACACTGGTAGCTGTCACAGTAGAAGGTTGTGGAGAACCCTGCACTGGCTCTGATGAATATGCATTGGGGTGAAATGTGGGAAGGAAGCAGGAAAACGACCTAATCAAACTGTACTTTGGACACGACCTCTAGCCATAGAGCCAGGAACAGAGAAGATGGCAGAAGGGAGCCAGGTATGAGGCCGATGCAGTGGTACAGATAACAATAACAGGGGCTGCACCAAGGAGAGAGGAAGAACAGGGACAGAGCTATGGACAGTGAGAGCAGTTGGACATGGGATATGGAGGTGGCAGAGATGTTCAGGACAACTCCATGGCTTCTAGCTCCCAAGGATAGGTTGACGGTGGAACAATGTGGTCAGGTTGGAGATGCCGGAAAAGGATCAGGCTTAGAAAGGAAAAGCACTTGCTGCACTTGACCAAGGCCAAGGTTGTGGTGCCCGTGGGACACATGGATGAGAGTGTTTAGGATCTAGTGAGAGAGAAGGAGCTGGTGCTCAGGATGGGGTTCAAAGTTACACCTATAGGTCTGGGATTCACCAGCTCAATGCCACAGACACAATTAAGGCTTCTCAAACAATGTGTAAGAGGGAGAAAAGAAGGGTGGCATTGTGTGGAACATCGATATTTAAGAGACACTCAGGGCAAATCAACCGAGAAGGCTCAGAAACAGTACTTAGATAGATGGGGGAATAAACAAAAGAAACAAAACTCAAAATCAAAGGGTAAAGAATGTTGGAGAATGGTTGGCAGCAGTTTTAAGTGGTGTAAAGATGACAACTATTGAAACTAAGCAGAAATTCTTGGCTTACCAATGCAAAAGTCCCATGGTAATTCAGTAGGAGCGACTCTGGTGGAGGGAAGCAAGAAAAGTCAGATGTAGCCACAGACTGACTCTCTAGATGAGCAACATCTACCATGTAGGCTTTGTACTCAGTATTGGGGAGACAGTGGAAAATGGGATATATAGAAGTCTGACCCTTGCCAGGTGGCAGAGAAAAAGAGGAAAAATGAATAGAAATTAGGAAAATTACCATTGGGTCACAACTGAGGTAGATGCTCTGATTAAGACATATAACACAGCGGCTCTGGGGGTGCAGAGCAGCATAACTGACAGAGGATGCGGAGGGGGGTACCCACTGCATTTGGGGCCACAAGATGACAGGAGAGAGTGAAGAGAGGGTGTGCAGAACATGCTCCAGAGAGGGAGAGCAGGTTGGAACACCCACAGCTAGAAGCAGCTTTCATGCATTCCAGAAATAGAAGGAAATCAGGATGGTTAGAATAATCCTAACATGGCAGAGAGAGGTGGGGGACTAGGTTTAAAAACAAGACTCCAACAGCCAGAGTAGAGATTTAGAATTTTATCCCAACAAGGCATAGGAAATCACTTAAGTTAAAACTTAGAGAGTTAGATATGTGGTTCTGGATCAAGATCGCTCATGCACCTTCAGGCTGTCATCAAGTGCATTTATCTGGCAATCCTAGACTCCCAAATGCACAGGGAACAAAGAAATACTTAAAAAATTATCATTAAGATTTGGAAAAGGGCCAAGAAAAATTTTAGAAATAAAAAATACATATATCGAAATTAAAAACTCTAAGGAGATTTAATAGCATATTAGATACAGTATGAGAAAAAAAGAGCGAACTGGAAGCTAAGCCAAAATAAATTCATAGTTATACAACTTGGAAAGACAAAGATACTGAAAAACAGGAACGATACAAAAATAAGAAAAGTATCTTAGGACAGTGATGGCAAACCTTTTAGAGCTTTCCGTGAACAAACAGCTTACTGGGGCAAGTAGGCCATAGGTTTGCCACCACTGTCGTAGGGAATATGAAAAGTAGTCTACCCATTGCCACAGACAGACAGTGGTATAGCTTGGATTTGTGATAGCTAACAGGAGGTACAAAACCTCAGGGAAGGTGTTAGGAGGTTTTTGGTGATTGGGGGCATGCTTTTGAGGCAACTGTGAGACCCTGGTCTCTTCCTCATTCTTTTTTTGCTCCTAGCCATGAGATGAGCACTGTGTTCCCCCATAGGTTCGTTGCCCTAATGGACTGTCTCACTACAGGCCTCAGCACAATGGGTCCACTCCATCATGGACTGCACCCTCCAAACACATGAGCCAAAATAAACCTTTTCTCTTTATCAGTTGATTATTTCATTTATTTGTTAAAGTAACAGAAAGCTGACCAATAGATTCAACTTTTTGTATCTCAAACTCTTTCATATTTTTGTCTTTATTTCTAATGTTCAATAGCACAAGTAATGATGGTTAACAGTAACTGAGTATTTCAAAATAGCTAATACTGATTTTAAAAGTTCTCAACACAAAGAAATAATTTATTTCTGAAGTGAGAGATATGCTGATTACCCTGATCTGGTCACTGCACTTTGCATACACAAATACTAAAAGGTCACACTTTGTATCAGAAACATGTATAATTACTATGTGTCAAAATAAAATTATACTGAAAAATAAAGTATTTACATAGGTCTGTTTGGGGTTTTAAACAGTTAATGGCTATGAATTTTCCAAAAGTGATGAGAGATGCCAACACCAAGATCTATGAGTCCCAAGAAGAAACAAAAAATATATGCCCACATGTGTGTCTGTGAAACTGCAAACACCAAAGACTAAGGAATGTTTTTAAAGCAGCAATAAGAAAAAATGTTACCTTTAAGTGGTTAGCATTTAGACAGCTTATTTTGCATTAGCCACAAACAGGCCAGAAAACAGTGGTAAAACACCTCCAACATGGGCAAAGAAAGTAACTGTTACCTGAGAAGTACAGACTTAAGGAAAATATCCTTTAAAATAAGAGAAGTAAAGGCATTAGTCAACCATAACAAAAATCCAAGTTCACCACACACAGACCTTCACTAAAGGCAATTTTAGAACAGTATATTTCATACAGGAAGAGAGAATGTAGGTGGAAGATCTGAGATTAAAAAAGGGATGAAGAACAAAGAAAACTAAAATAGGTTTTCTCAGTGTGTCATTGGGTAGATAACACAGATTGTAGTAAGATATATTTATATCTTGCTGCCATCTCTTACTATCCTGGAATCTAATCTTGATGAACTTCTTGCTTCACTTCTGAGTCTTGATTTCCTCATTTTAAAAACTCATGTAATGGTGAGACTTGCACAAAGTTCTTGTGAGGACAAATGAGCAAATGCATGTAAATGCTCCCAACAGCTTCTGAATCCAGAAGGTATAAAATAAATGTTCATCTTTTCTCTTTTTCAAAGTTAATGACTAGGGAAATAAGCTATTGCGATCAACAGAGGATGACTCCCTCTGCTTCAGCTCTAGGTGGTGGCACTTTTTTGTAAGTTATGAATCTACACTATGAAACTGTTTTTTTTTTTCATCTTTCCAGAATCAACTGAAAGATCTCTGAAACAAATGGTTTTTATGTTAGAGAAACACCGCCTGTACATGCACAAGCCCCGTTGTTACACCTGGATTACAGTTTAACTCATCACTTTAAAATATTGTGTGGTCTCAGTTCCACGGGGCCATAAAACATGCACTGGCCCCTCCATTATGCAGAAGAACCTCTCTTGTCCACCCTCCCAGTGCTGTTTGGCCAGCTGGTGACCCCTCTGCAGTGTCGCAGTACTGCCCCACACTAAGACTCCTGCCAGTTCCATCCAGGACTCATCCCTCCATTTCATTAAGGTCTGAAGAAGAAGAAAAAAGTCAAAGCAAGAAAAGATGACCAACAAGGCAGCAAAGTTTCTTTTGTAATCTTCACCTGAGTTTCATTTGGCAACAACTTTGGGGAAACAGATTACCCCAATCTTGCCTGATGCTGTCAGTGAAAAAAAAAGTAGGGATTTTGAAGTCCTAAGACCTGGGCTGGCTTCTGCCTTTACTATCTGTGACTTGTGTGTCCTTGGGCAAACCACTTAACCTCTCTGATGTTATGATCCTCACTTGTAAATTAGAGAAAATTAATTAGTATACCCTATCTATAGTGTTTTACAGTTTGCTAAGTGCTTCCACAATCAAAGCTTTGCTTCCTGCACGCAGTCAGGTAGACCAGACTCCATAGTAACAGCTCACTGCTTTGCTGTGGAGATCCGGGAACCCTCTGTGCAATATATAAACAGCTAAGACACTGGTGTAGGCAAAGACTTCATGAGTAAAACCCCAGTCACACAGGAACTATCAGTCACACAGGAACTATCAGTCACACGAAGAATCAACAACTAGGGTCTCATCTTATTAAAAAGCTTTTGCACAGGAATAGAACCCACCAACACAGTGAACAGACAACCCACCATGTGAGAAAAAATATTTGCCAGTTCTTCCTCAAAGGATTACTGTCAAGAACATATAAAGAACTCCAGAAAAAAAATCAGACTCAATCCAAAAACGGGCATCTGAGATGAATACACACTTCTCAGATGAAGAAATACAAACAGCAAATAAATATATGAAAAAATGCTCAACATCACTGGTCATTCAAAAGATGCAAATTAAAACAATGCTAAAATTCCATCTTACTCCAGAAAGAATGGCTATTAATCAAGAAATCAATCAATAACAAATGCTGGAGAGGCTGTAGGGGAAAAGGAACCCTTCTCCACCCTTGGTGGGAGTGTAGACTGGTGCAACCACTCTGGAAACCAGTGTGGAGATTCCTCAAAAAACTAGGATTGGAGGTCCCATTTGATTCAGCTATTCCCAGAATAATTAAAAACATCATTCCACAGCAATACATGTGCACCCATGTATATAACAGCACAATTTGTAATAGGTAGATCTTGGAAACAACCCAAATGTCCATCAACCTAGGAATGGATAAAAAAGATGTGGTATTTTTATACAATGGCGTACTGCTCAGTCATAAAGAAGGTTAACTTTGAGACATTTATAGGTAAATGGATGTAACTGGAGATCATTCTCATAAACGAAATAAATCAGACTCACATGTGTAAACATCGTATTGTCTCCCCAGTGTGAGAAGCTGAAAGAAATAATGTGTGTGTGTGTGTGTGTGTGTGTGTGTGTGTGTGTGTAAAAGATAGTTAAGACAGTTATACTACTAATTTCTCTTAGTTGACTGAAAAGAAAGGTTTGGGCTAATATTGCCTGGACAATTAAATGCAGATATCTTGTACTCCAAGTAACTAATTTAAAGATAACAATATGCAATGTATTAACCATTGTTACCCACTAATCATTGTGTTTTGAAATTTTGTTATCTTTTTCTCTTTAAAATAAAATAAAAAGATATAAACCGCTTCAGCAACATGAGAGATCAGCACCAAGGTGGCACATCTTACCTGTTAGGAGCAGGCTCTGCAGTTCAAGAGCCTCGGCTTGAATTCGGATTCTATACACTAGCTGGTGCCCTGGAGCAAGTTGCTAGGCTGCTATGGGCACCTGGTAAGTTGGGGGACACAATAAGAGGAGGATCTGGACAGGTGTCCGAGCACACGTATGTGCTCACTGGTCACATCCTCCTTCCTTTCTTCTCTGTGGCGGCTCTCAACTTCACACCCTCAGCAAATATTTGCAAAGGGAGGGCAGAAGCTCTAGACATCAGGACACACCATGGGTTATTATTTCTTGAAACTGGCAAAGCCTTGTGTTTGCACTCTGCTGGCTTAAGTTCCCTGGCCATTGCAGAGGCATCTCCACACTGTCCAGAGTGGAAGCACAGCCCAGGGCCCTCTCGCTTCCCCTTGAGTGTCTTGGTTTCACAGGCTGGAGGGGGACTGTCCAGAGACATGGGGCGGTGGTCCCACCTCGGTGGCCTAACTCGACCGTGCAGTTCACCCTACTGATAAAAGTCACTGGGGACGGAGCTGACACTAAATGGATCATAATGACCTGAGATGCATAGCACGATGAGTGGATGGGAAACGTGGAACTGCAAAATCATATAGGCAATCCTTACTAAAAGGCTTTGTCTTTGTTAAGGACTTTCCATCGTCACTGTCAAACTCCATCTTTGTAACATCCCTCACAGACACAAAGCATAGCTACTAAGCTAATGGGCTGAGATGCACAGAGAGTTAGTGGCCGAGTGGAGCCTGGGATGTGCTGTCCAGCCACATCTTCCTGAGCACCTGACTTACCTGCCCACCTGCTTCTAGCTTCTGCGGACCCAGGTCCTGAGACATCAGAACTCAACTCACACTGGCGTTTGCATTGCAAAGGGATGGGGAGGAGGATGTGACTGTCACTGTGCTGGTTACCATCTTCCTAAATCACCCCTGGGACAGGCCAGCCCTGAGAGCCCATGTGGCTGCTTGAGTTGAATGTGTGAGTGAGGCTGGGCAGGGAGGGCTAGACTGATCACTGGTACCAGCCCGAGGCTGTGCCTAATCCATGAACATAACAGGACTGACACAAAGCCACCCACCAGGGCTGAAAGAATTCAGTGGTAAGCCTGTTGCTCCAAGGGTTACCCCCAGAGCTTTTCCATGCCTTCTGTTTCAGTGGCTTTTCCTGAAGGCTTGTTTTGTAAGTCAAGGGAGTATCTCTGACAGTAGCCCCACCTTCTTTCACAGGGAAGCTCTCCAACTAAGTTCCAGTCCATGTGATACATGCCCGACCTTGCTGACTCTAGACACCTTCCAGAGCATATGCCCAGGCCAGGCCAGCAGGGCTAGGTTCTACCTAATAACTTCCTGTCTGGATGGAAGAGGAAGGAGGAAATCTTGGTTCCTTGCTGGAAAAAAGTCTCACATCCTTTTAGACTGTAAACTGAGGCAGCAAAGGCTAACATGAGGAGATTACGTCCCTTAGAAATAGTGGTAGGGTTAAAGCACACCCTATACGCTAGGCAGAACTTCACTGCTTTAAATTTCAAGCAGGGTGGTCCTCAGACACTTCATAAAATGGTCTGAAAGACCTTCTGTGGGACATTCCTATCAGCACTTCCTGCTGCCACCTGCCCACAGGGTTTTAACGTCCTAGAAACCCAGCTGACTCCCATCTATTTAGTCCAAAGCCCAATTTCTTAGCTCAAAGCCTAGGTTCTTCACCAAAGCCCAATTTCTTTCTAGAGCAGTCAGCGAATTCATCACTTATGCTGTCCAGGGTGGTCAGCCTTCCCTGCATTTGTGTCCAGTCCAAATAAGTGTTGTATCCTCTGGGCTCTCTCTTTCAGTACAATGTGCAGCATACTGTAGGTGCTCAAAAAGTATCTACTGTATGGTTTTGGGTTTTCTTTTTTGGCATTAACCGTCAATAAAACCACAATGATTTAACTTCAAAAGTGTCAGAAAATTCAGACATGGTGTAGGTATCAATCTGCTTGCTATTCGGTACAACTAGAACTCTTCATTCTATTTCTAAATCCAGTAAACAGGGCTTCTCTCTCTTTCTCTCTCTCTCTCTCTCTCTCTCTCTCTCTGTATTTTAAAAACATTTAGTTTATAATATGTGCTTACATAATGGAAGCCTAGTAATTTTCCATTTTTCATGTTAACAATCAATTATTTTGTTTACCAGTTCCTTTTTGTATCTTTGTTTCTAATACAAGTTGTGGTTTAATGTACTAAGAGCCTACTCTCGCAGAAACAGTTCTATACAAGACACCCCTGGGTTTCAGCACAGCCTGTGCCTGGGGCAGCTTGCCTAGAGTGGAGTCGGAGGGCACCTGCTCTCATTCTGCAGGGTAACAAGCAGGCCCCACACCTCATGGGTCAGGGATGCCGTCACGTAATTGTTTCTACCAGGACTGGACATGTGAATCCAGTAAAGCTGTTTCATCTCTCTGAGCCTTGGTCTCATCTGCCCAAGGAAAGGGGTGCTAGCTCCCCAATTAGAAATGACTTGGCACATGGCGCATGGCCCATGGTTGGCACTCGATACATTACATGGTCATGAAGCATACAGCCTGTGTCAAAGTCTGCTGGTGTCTTGCTGCTTCCCCAGTCACTTCATTCCCAGAGTTGAGCCCCCAGCAATCTGAACACTAGAAATATGATTATCTGGACACACAGGCTGGACTGGTGTAGTGCAGCCCATGTGAAGGCTAATGACAAACAATAGGACACATGCCAGAGGACACATTGCAGAAGACAAGGATGCTGGGAAGAACACCTGCTGGAAAACCAGGAAACACAGGGGCAGTATGTGTGACCAGGAAAACCACGCCCTGGGAATAAACTGTTTCTGCCTGAGCACAGGCAGCTCTGAGTTGCAGAATACTAAGGGGGAACGGGAAAACAGAACCATCACGACATGAACGGGAACTGATGTGGTGACCCATGACCCCGGCTCGTTGGAGAAGACCCACCAACTCTCCTTCTGAGGAGGGACCATGGTCAGAGCTAAACTCACACTTTCACAGCATGTGTGTAATTAGTGAAAACCCTTAATTTAGCAGTTTGGTAAATTCCATTAGCAGTTTATCTATGGTATGTAATTAAACTATTTTCCAGCAAATCCTTTTTGCCTAAAGACTCTAGTTAAGAATCCTAAGGGAACATGATTCACATGATTCTAGAGTATTGTGGAGTAGATAACTGTGTGCCCAGGTCGGGCAGTGGTGCTTCATGCTCCATCCCTACAACCCCCTGTCTAGCTGGAGGACGAGAGGCCAGAGGGCTCCGAGTGGAACCCTGCCTTGGAGGTATATGGTTGTGGGTGTGACGCTAACCCTGCAGTGCTGCGTCCTTACTAGACAGGGTGTACGGCAAAAGCTGCCTTAGATGACGGCTGGGTAAATAAATGAGGTGCCTTACAAAATGCTTCACTTGTGGCTTGGTAGTCTTACAGGAGCTTGTTTGATTGAAGCAAATAATTTATTTTAAAAAATCAGAAGAACAGAAACAAACGAGACGTGGCAGCAGAATGATTGCCCAAGTACAAAAGACATCTAGCAGTGAGGCAGAGAGGGAAACTGAGGCAAAGTGTCCCTCCTGAGACTTCCTAAAGCCAGGAGTAAACCCAACCCTATCAGTATGGGAAGATGAAAAAAAACTATATCACAATGTAAATACACTTAATACCACCAAACTCGTCCATTGAAAATAATTAAAATGGTAAATTTTATGTTATATATATTTTATCACAATAAAAAAATCAAGATATAAAGACAAGTGAAAAACAAAAGCCCAAATCCTACCTTTCGGGGGACCTCTCTGCAGGCCTCTGGGGACAGTGTCCCTGCACCACACCAAGGTCTCAGAACCAGCTCCATCTGACCCTCTCTGAGGGGTTCCTTCTGGGCCCCAAGTTCCCAGAAGACTTGAAGACAAAGGCCACCAAAATCCAGGCACCACGGAACGGTCTGGTGCCTCTTCTGCTGAGCAGTGCCAAGCAAACAGGGCCCCCCACATGCCAGGCAAGCGCCCCCACATCCAGCCAGGCCACGTCCCTCCTGACAGCGCCTCCCCCTAGCAATTCCTGGCTGTGATTCAGATGACTCTACCCATAGAAATAAAATTCCTAAGAGTTCACCTCTTCTACCCTCACCGGTGCTCACCTGAGGATAGGGGTGCTGCTGCCCGTCAGGAAACCTTGCCTCGCAAAGCAGGCCTCTGGGGTTTCAGAGGGCCTTCCTGGGCTGTGAGAAAGTAGCTTGGACTCACCACCTCCTCCTTCCCCACAGAGAAGCAGGCCTGGGCTGAAGACAGGAGCCGTCAGTCTCTCTGGCTTTGTCTTTAAATCCCTTCCCCATGACTGCCCTGGTCCCTTCATGTCCCTCAGAAGAGCATGTCAACCTGGCACAGCACTGCTGAGAGGGCCAATTGCTGTCCCCAACGCAAAAGCCATCGAGCCTGGGCCTATGCCCTCCAGAAGCTGCCCTGGCCCCAAGGTCCAGCATCACTTCCCAGTTTTTTCTCCAACTTCCAGTCATCACTCTCAAAGTCCTTGAGGTAGTTCCCTGGTGGGCAGCTCTGCTGGCAGCTGGCCAGAGCAAGGCGGTGCTACAACCTCCCCTACTGGGGACCCTCCAGGAGCCAGGGTCCTCTCCACATCTGCCAACCATCCTGGCCCATGGATCTCTGCCCCGAATGCTCCACACCCCTCTGTCTTTGTCCAGAGGCTGCCTGTCTCTAGCTTTCCCTGTGAAGTTGCGTGAACTACACATCATCTGTTATCTCTCTAGAGTCATGGGCTGAACTGTGTTCCCCACGATTCACACACTGAAGCTTTCACCCCAACACTGTGGTGTTCAGAGGTGAGGCCTTCATGATGATTCGGCTCAGGCAAGGTCATCTGGGCGTGGGCCTCATGCTGGTTGAGTGCCTTCAATAAGGACAGCACTAGAGACCGAGGGTCTCTTTTTCTCTTTTCCTCTCTCTTCCCTACCATCAGAGGACATAGCAAGAAGGTGGTGTCTCAAAGCCAGGGAGAAAGACCTCACCAGAAACCAACAAATCCATGATCTCAGACCTCCAGCTCTAGATCAATGAGAGAATAAATTTCTGTTGTGTGAGCACTCTGCAAAGTCCCAGCCTCTGGAGCAGACAGCGTCCTCCAAGGTCCCCTCAAGTCACATCTTCTGCAGACCCTTTGCTTGTGTAGTCGCAGCTCAGCATGCACAGCTTTCTTCTAGGGAACGTCAGCCCAAGACAGACATGGAGGAGGAAGGCAAGGGAAGGAAGGACTACACCCAGACAATGAAGCCCAGCGGCCAATGCTCTAGAC